>OX596200.1:12992232-13276875 GCA_951394215.1 Glyphodes perspectalis | reverse complement strand
ACAACTCCTTTATAATTCATACGATTAACAAGAGCAGGTAATTAATACTAACATTCTTGATCACTTTAATTTCGATTTAATCAACATTAGCCTGGTCCTGTGGTTGTCAACTTACTCTATTTAAGCTTCAGGTAACTAGGCATAATACTCTACTTAAAAACTTTTTCTCAGGGCGTCGCTTTAGTTAAGTTACCTATGATTTCAAATTGATAAAGCCCAATTACCCTCATTTTAAAAACACTTCGCTGAAATACCACATACGTACTTCTTACCAGGAAATCGAGATCCTGTCATGCAGCGGCGGCGGTCGGATTGAGGGCTTGTTGGCGCTGCTGCTGGCGGCGGCGGCGCGGGCGCTCTCCACGTGACTGCCGCAACGGCAGCCATAAACCACCACCGCCCGACCGCCTGCGGTCAACACGCGGCCCTACAAGAAGCTTTCTCTACCTTGTATCAAACTTATATCCAAACGGCCTATTCCTGGAAACAGGCCTATATAGCTTGGCAATTACTAACACTGTTGGACAAGCACTAGGGTCGACATGACCCAATCCAAAGCCTTTGGAAACGTAGCGACGATTTTGACAGTCGTTTCAGCAGTTTTCAGATAGGGTTTTTTATTATCGGAGACAGAATTCACAAGAAAGCTTCAACTAGGTCGTCGTTCGGAAGTGTTCGAGCATCTGTGTGTGATTGAGGACAGTTTGTGTGACGTGTGATGGGGGCGTGTGCTGGCGGCGGGTGCGCGCCGCCCGCCCTCCGCCAGCACATATTTGTCTACGCAAGGTTATAAAGAGTTTTGATCAATTTTACCGACTGAAGTTTTGGTCCGACCAAATGAACTTTGATCTTGTTTTGAGACAGGATTACCTATTCGATTAGGATACAATAATGAGTAAAATATTTTCCCCTCTCTGTTAAGTTGTCACGTTTCATATTGTAACTAATGCAAATGCATACAGTAAATAGGTAGGTAACGAATATCTTGTTAAATTTAAATTGAAGATTATCACAAACTTGGAAATCTTATAAATTATAGCTAATGTTAATAGGTATTGAAAAATAATGTAAAGATAAATATCGTTTGAAACTGTTTTAGAAAAATTTACCTATGTTGAACCTAACTCATTTGTTTCTTGATATCTGTCATTCAAATTAATCGCAAACTTATTGAATAGTTGCATAGTGTTGATGTAAATAAGAAATGTTTTGTTTATAGGCATTTATTTTGCTGAATTTATGTGTGCCTGTGTAATAATTACTTATATTATAAAGTCGTCGTGTCGTCGGGGCGGCGTCGCAGGTCGCATGAGGACGCGCTGAGTAGCTACGGAGAGATCGGGTAGCAGACAATAAATTCAAGTATTAAACGACAATACGGCTTAAATCAAAAATGCAACTTGAAGTGTGCACTTTGTGATTTTATATTTATGTTTCGTCAGACTGCTAAGCAAATATTTTCTGGTGAATATTTACAAAGCCAGCGCCGGGGCGACCGCGGCGCCGCGTCCGCGCTCCTTTCGTCTAGTTGTTAGTGTTTCTTCTCGCCTAATCTTCGAGTAATGTCGTATTGAAGGAACTGTAAACAGTTTCGTATTTTTATTGTAAATATTTTACTAACTTAAATGGCCTATTACAATTTTAAGAACGTGTGTTGCTAATATTTTAAGTCGTTCGATTCGACTTTGTGGTAAAAACTACGTCATATCGACCTGTCGGGTTAATTATGTTTTGCATATCATGTTTCTTGAATTTAAATTAATATCTGGAGTCACTAATATCATTCTTTCATACGTAAATTTGAAATTTCGCATATTATGAGAGTAAGCGTATTTAATAAATCGTTTGTACCTAACCTAAATGTGAATGTTACATAGTAATAAATAAAGTTCAGATCCATATACTAACATTAATAGAATTTTTATATTATATCATATCGGATAGTCAAATTGTATACAAATAGCTTGCTATTGTCCGTAATTACCATATCATTTTACTTTTGAAATAGTACAAAAGTGTTAATAAATAGTTACTGTTGACAGATGTTGAGTGCCAAACTGCAACGCAGCTAGTGTTTTATTTGTTTCCGACTCACGCGCATTCATCCGACGGGACCGATAATTTTACGTGATATATGTAATGTATGTACTTCCGCGGGACAATAGCAAGCTGGGAGTTTTGTCGGATGTAGGACGATGCATTATTCTCAAAATGGCTGTTTCCTGACTGATGTGCATCTGTTTGGAAGTGATTGCTGATTATTGGCGAAACTCTGTAAAGAAACGCATATCGAATCTTCAATGTTCACAAACTGGATGTGTTTCAGCAAGTATTTTCCTAATATATTCTTCCCTTCTCTTTTTACCGAACATTCAGGAGATTAGTTATGGGATCGGTTAATAAAATTTCTCCAAAGATGTCGAATTAAGTAAACTTTACAGATTGTAATTGCACGACGTAAGAAATATGCAAAAGAGCACATTTTGAGAACAATGCAGCAATAAAAATACATATGCACATCATCGAATCATAATCCATATCGTAACATAATCACAAACTGTACACGTGTTGTTGGGGAGCGCTTTTGAGAAATTGTACATTTTGTATAAATAATACAGTAAGGAGTCGATATATTGGCGTAGAGATTGTTTTAACTGGTGAGTGGCGAGCGACTGGTAATGTATTGAAAGTGCTTCTAGTAAGCGTCGAGTCTTCCATAGCAGTCGAACGCGCCGGGCGAATGATTACTGTAACGTCTAAGTATTAAATGATAATAATAGCGTATACTTAACATAGACTAGGCGAAGCTCGCGTCTCGTGCGGTGTGCACATATTTTGATTCGCACTCGCGAGTTTAGTTACGTAAACTGATAGACACAAAACAAATACCTCGTTTAGTTACTCAAAGTGTAATAGCTAGACAGATTTAGCGTTTATTTCGCGTTTAGTTCTTGGACATATCAATTCAGGCACCAAATGAGACTATAACGTAAGCGGTTTTTAAATTTTTTCGATTGTGATCTTTTGTGTATATTAAGGATACTACGCGAGACAGCCGCGGCGCGAACAGCATGCGCACGCGCCGGTGGTCGTCTCCCGAGGCCTTCGGCTAGGTTCGTATATGCAATAAGTTTATAAGAGGAGGAACAGTGATCTCTAAATCTCTGCCATATTACTTGTCGGTGTATGTACATTTTTCTATGAAATGAGACGTATATAATTCGGTTATCTCGTGTAATGAATTCCATTTTCGATCATTCCCCTGTTAACGCTTTTAGGAGTATATTCAAAATTTATACGAGTACATTTGGAGTTATGTGGAAGGCAAATTTTGATGTCACTGTTTTCACGTTATTTTTCTTATAATTAGTTACTAATAATAGTTGTATCATTGGGCACGGCCGACTCTGTGAACATGGTTCTCTAGCGTAATTCTAGTAAAATATTGTTCTTTTTGTTACTTGCCAGTTCATGCTATAGATATACCGTAATTACAACAATAAAGTTCTCTTATAACATTGTGATTATGTGTTTTATTGCTACAGATTGTATTCTCCCTATTTTTATCGGAGTCACCTGACTAGTCATTTCGAAAATATTATCAATCTTAACTATGTCTATAAATTCAGTTGATACATGAAACCTGATATAATTCATTGGAATATTCAACGTTTCAATGAATTCTTTCAAAAGATTGGATAAAACGTACACATTTTATCTCACTTCATTATATTATAAGAACGAAAATCGGAAGCCATATTGTAATTCAACAAATAAAAATCAGCTTATCACTTGTATCAAATACAGATATCAGAATTAAACAAAGATACCACACACATCCAGAGCCTAGATAAATACCTGTTACACCAACAATTTGATCGTCTGATCAGAGATAACACCCGCGACTCTTGCGTTCGAAGCCTCCCATCGGAAAGAACAGATCTAAGGATCGAACCTGAGCCTCTTGCG
The DNA here is from genome assembly GCA_951394215.1 of Glyphodes perspectalis. NCBI lineage: Eukaryota > Metazoa > Arthropoda > Insecta > Lepidoptera > Crambidae > Glyphodes > Glyphodes perspectalis. The sequence continues at coordinate 13,272,906 of OX596200.1, read as the reverse complement.
CTCAAAGTGTGCACCATTGCAAATAGGACTGTCAATAAAACACTTAAGGAAGCTTATAATAAAAAGTGTATTATCGGCCATAGAGCTAAGCTACATGTAGAGGCTGGCGGCGAACACGATGTCGCGCTTGAGCAGCTTGATGGCCTCGCTAAACTTGTTCTCCAGATCCGTGTTGCCGATGTTTTTAGCCGCCTGGCACAGCTGACGCATCACCTCTTCCAGTCGCCGCATGCACCGGATTACGGAACCTGACCAAATGATAAAACGCCTTGTAGACCATAGAGCTATTCTGACTAAAACTTACTTCGAAAATATCACAAACTTTTTTAGATGGTGGAGCCAATTAGGTGAAATTCATTAACAAAGTCCGCGCGAGCAGGACGAAAGATGTGAAATATATATTTTTACATTGCATTAAAAAAAAGCTAGAACGAAGACGACCTTCTTTTTCTTATGCCGTTAAATTGATAAAGCTTATACAATTCTTAATACCACAGTAAAAAATTCACCAATAGATTCATTCCATATTGTTGCACTAAATGCTTGTGAATGAAAAACCAATACACGAAACCAAAAAATATCACGGTCCATAGACAAATCTAACTTTATTAAGGGCTGTCTTGCAAAATTTTCATCAATATTTAATTAATACAATTCAAAGAATGCGTGAAAAAAGTTATGCACCAGTTTAAAGTTTCGTCTGTTGTCTCTAAAGCACGTACCTTCAAAGACGTCAGTCATCTTGCATATCTGCAGGAAGGAGGCGCCCTTCGCCCACGCGAGCACCACGTCCATGAGCGTGCACTTGAACTTGCTCACGTAGTCGTCCTCGTCCAGGTCCATGTTCGCGTCGATCGACACCTTCGCTATCCGCCGGGCGTACTCCTGGAACAAAATGTGTGGAAAATTTATGTATCACATGAAATATTACTGGTGATCACAACCACATCTATGATCTGGCCATGATTATAATACTAGCCACGTTTAATGCTGATTGTTCTAAGTCCTCATTATTCTCATAGTTTTCTGAGGTGAAGTACTTACCTGAAACTGAGACTCTGACAAAATGGTGCCCGCGTAAGGCACACCGCATTAAGTAAAACGTTCTCGTGAACCAAAACCGTGTGCGTGTAGTGTCATATTTCTAGTATTAAGTGTCCAGTGTCAGCGCGCAGGCCAGCTGTCGTACCTGCAGCAGGCGCAGCACGCCGCGCAGCTCGTCGCCGGTGGCGGACGCCTGCGAGCTGTTCTCGTCGCACACGAAGCAGCTCACACATAGTGCAGCGCGCAGGCCAGCTGTCGTACCTGCAGCAGGCGCAGCACGCCGCGCAGCTCGTCGCCGGTGGCGGACGCCAGCGAGCTGTTCTCGTCGCACACGAAGCAGCTCACACATAGTGCAGCGCGCAGGCCAGCTGTCGTACCTGCAGCAGGCGCAGCACGCCGCGCAGCTCGTCGCCGGTGGCGGACGCCAGCGAGCTGTTCTCGTCGCACACGAAGCAGCTCACACATAGTGCAGCGCGCAGGCCAGCTGTCGTACCTGCAGCAGGCGCAGCACGCCGCGCAGCTCGTCGCCGGTGGCGGACGCCTGCGAGCTGTTCTCGTCGCACACGAAGCAGCTCACACATAGTGCAGCGCGCAGGCCAGCTGTCGTACCTGCAGCAGGCGCAGCACGCCGCGCAGCTCGTCGCCGGTGGCGGACGCCTGCGAGCTGTTCTCGTCGCACACGAAGCAGCTCACACATAGTGCAGCGCGCAGGCCAGCTGTCGTACCTGCAGCAGGCGCAGCACGCCGCGCAGCTCGTCGCCGGTGGCGGACGCCTGCGAGCTGTTCTCGTCGCACACGAAGCAGCTCACACATAGTGCAGCGCGCAGGCCAGCTGTCGTACCTGCAGCAGGCGCAGCACGCCGCGCAGCTCGTCGCCGGTGGCGGACGCCAGCGAGCTGTTCTCGTCGCACACGAAGCAGCTCACACATAGTGCAGCGCGCAGGCCAGCTGTCGTACCTGCAGCAGGCGCAGCACGCCGCGCAGCTCGTCGCCGGTGGCGGACGCCTGCGAGCTGTTCTCGTCGCACACGAAGCAGCTCACACATAGTGCAGCGCGCAGGCCAGCTGTCGTACCTGCAGCAGGCGCAGCACGCCGCGCAGCTCGTCGCCGGTGGCGGACGCCTGCGAGCTGTTCTCGTCGCACACGAAGCAGCTCACACATAGTGCAGCGCGCAGGCCAGCTGTCGTACCTGCAGCAGGCGCAGCACGCCGCGCAGCTCGTCGCCGGTGGCGGACGCCTGCGAGCTGTTCTCGTCGCACACGAAGCAGCTCACACATAGTGCAGCGCGCAGGCCAGCTGTCGTACCTGCAGCAGGCGCAGCACGCCGCGCAGCTCGTCGCCGGTGGCGGACGCCTGCGAGCTGTTCTCGTCGCACACGAAGCAGCTCACGAGCGCGGCGCTCTGCTCGGGACTCAGTCCGTTGAACACGCCGTTGAAGATCAGCTCCGTCAGCAGCAGCTCGTCCGCGCTGCAAACAAACGTTATCATTCATTAATTAACATGTATGGTTAGCTTAGAGTAAACAGATACAGAACATAACAGAAATTTACCTGTGGGGGCGCAACTCTCGTTACGCCCGCCAGTGCGGGCTAAAATCGCGCAAACGTGCAAGAGAATGATCACGACTTGACACGATGATTAACGAAATCTGACACGGGCATATCCACCACATCCATACAGGCTTCATTGAATTATAAATGATAGAACTAAGCGTCCTTTATCTGGGGGCACGGCAATGCCCCCGCCAAGTCGAGCAAAAAAGCGGCACGGCCGTACCATCCTTTTCTCGAAGCAATTCAGGCCATTTTCGACCCCCTGTAACTTCGTTGTGGATAAAACTAGAAGACTGAATTTTCAGTAACCATGCAGGCATTGTAAAGACACGGTATATTTCAAATTTCATTCAATTTGAACCAGTAGTTTAAGAATTATAATGGGTCAAGGTTTCTTAATTTTGTCACTCACTGACTGACCGATCATCAAAATTCTAAGGCACTTCTAGCAGACCTAGAAGCTTCAAATTTGGAATATAAGTAGTGTTTGGTGTATGAACTAAGGAAAAACTAAAATATTTAGGGGCACGGTAGTGCAACCGCTAAGTCTCGCAAAAATTTTTAATTTCGGTCCAGTTTTATAAATATTTAACTACTTACTTAAATAACTTTGTAATACCATATAAATATAAAGGCGCACGGTAGTGCCCCGGCCAAGTCGAGCAAAAAAGCGGCACGGCCGTACCATCCTTTTCTCGAAGCAATTCGGGCCATTTTCGACCCACTGTAACTTCGTTGTGGATAAAACTAGAAGACTGAATTTTCAGTAACCATGCAGGCATTGTAAAGACACGGTATATTTCAAATTTCATTTAATTTGAACCAGTAGTTTAAGAATTATAACGGGTCAAGGTTTCTTAATTTTGTCACTCACTGACTGACTCACCGATCATCAAAATTCTAAGGCACTTCTAGCAGACCTAGAAGCTGTACTCGAAGCATTAAGTTGTTACGTAATAATTAACAGCATCTTATAGTGATGCATATCAATATTAAAAATCTTTAATGTTTTATATAAATATATTGACTTGGCCATCGCACTAAATAATTTAATTAACATGTGTTTTCATGCGATGGCCGAGACTCAATATATTTATATAAAACGTTAAAGATTTTTAATATTGATATGCATCACTATAAGATGCTGTTAATTATTACGTAACAACTTAATGCTTCGAGTACGGAGATTCCAGACACAATTGATTTTCAATTGTTATGGACCACGATCGTGGTCTTAGGGACTGGACGTATTAAGACAGAAAGTCACTTAAGTAGAGACTGAATATATTAATAACCGACTTGGTATTACATGGATCTCACAACTTTTTACCGTAGAACAACTGAGTTGCGAGACTTGGTTTTTTTGACAAGTATTGTTTTTGATGGGATTTTATATACATATATACATAGTTATAAATTACCTGCTAAGTTCACAAGCGATCCGTCCCTTGAGCTCGATGACGTCAGAAGTCGTGCAGTACCCGAGCCGGCGCAGCACCCGCTTCCTCTTCTTGAGCTCGTCCATCTGCAGGATGCTCTTGGCCTTCTTCAGCTGGCTCTTGCACTCGTTCAACTCGTCCAGCAACTCCTGCTTCTTCTCGTACGAGGCGGTCAGCGCGCCGCGGTTCTTATCCTTGTGGAGGGGATGCGCGTACAGTCTGAAATTATGTACTTTTGTAATGCGTACGTCATGGATGTTGTACATGCAATGCGTAGAAGGAACAATATGTAAGCGAAAAGAGCGGATTAATTTTGAAATTTACTCGAAAAGGCGAAAACTGCACAACATCAATGTGTTAAAACTTAAGAACTAGAAATGTGACGAGATCCCTGTAGATGCAGTAGTAGTAAGTGTAAAAAGCAGTAAACGAGAAGCAATTACTCCAGCTATCATTGTAAATAGGCCGGTCTCTAATTATGAGTAAATTCTAGGTAACGGATACTGAAATATGTAAATAATTAAAAACTAAAATCCAAAAGATCATGTTTATTACCTAAACATTTCCCTCGAGCGGGAATTCTAACCTGGCTCTTGGCTTCCTTGTCGGATCTGTTAGACCATGAGACTAACCGACCGGTCTAGCATTAGCCATCCTATACATAAATATTGCTTACCTTTCTTCCAACAGCTGAATCCTATCAACACAGTCTTTGAATACTTTGTCTTCGATCTTCATATCTTTTATGGGGTTTAATTGGGGAGGGCCTTCGGGGAAGCGCTTCTTCACCTCCCCTATGGTCTTGAGCACGGACTTGCGGCTGTCGGGCGGGCGCAGGTCCTTCGGGTAGTACACGCGGAGCGAGCTGATCTGGTAGATCAGGGTGTGCAGCACCGGCACCACTTCTACTTCTCCAATCTAAAGTACAACCGAAAATATTTGACAATTCATAAAGTGCATAGATTACTTATTTATTACTAAAAAATTGAGGATAACTGCAGTAAAAGGAATAGTGAGTCTTATACTGGTGTTAAAAATTTGTGATTATATTCTGCTTTAAGGCGCACATGGATTAGCCCGTTTCTTGTGCTCTCTCTCTCCTCAAATCCACAATTGTATGGTCTTGTCAACGTGCGACGTCACTAGTTTGTATAGTCAACTGACTTAATATTAATCAGTTTTTGTAAAATTAAAAATCTTAAACTCAATATGATACAAATCAATAAGGCTTAACAGCATACTACGATACTTTCTTTTCAGAATTGATATTTCAAAATTAAATATAAATGGTGTCAACATCCCAATTCGAAAGCCTTGGCTACTTATAGCCAGGCCTTACGAATTGTACTGGTTTTTTTAAGTTTTAGGTTAGCTCTTAACCTAACATAGGAAGGAATGTAATTTACTTTCAAAAACAGCGAAAATTTTATGATTTTTAATGCAGTCACCCAGGCACTGTCCGAGAAATAGTAGCTTGAATTTATCATTATTGGAACATAAACCATAGATCAAGCCACCGAGCTACTCCTGGCGTAATAAACATCACTCGCCTCTCCAGGTGGGCACGGCACGTTGGTCTCGGCCTCGTCGCCCGCCGACTTCTTCACGTGAAGCAGGATGTCCACGATGATGGCCGGCTCCGCGGCGAGCGGGTTCGGCTCCGGGCCTTTTTTGCCCTTATCCATTTTGTGTCTGAAGTTTACTATTATGCCCCAGTCGTATTCGTACTTTTCTGTTTTAACCTAATAACAATAACTTGAATTATATAATAATGTATGCGCACTACTTTGGACCCTGATAAGCAAAATATACTTAATAATATATTTTATTTATTCAAAGTTAATTTACTGAAATTATTTGTAATAGAAATAGAAAAAACAGGAAAGATCTTTTTTCTAGTAAGGGTAACAAAATCAAATAAGTATACAATAAATTTATTCTACCGCCGGATTCGGAACGTTGATTCCACCGAGAAGACACCGGGTCTTCAAAACTTTGTAGTTATTCTTTAACATCCTACAACAATCATAAAATCATACAACAAATACATTTAATATAGATTTTCTTAGACTACAGTAGGTGAGAAAAGATTTATCCATGTATCTATCCATATAGGCCAACGTGCGGCTCGAGCTGATTGGCGCAGCGCGGTGGTTTTGCTAATCCCATTCTATCCATCTCCTCCAACATCATAGGGCACGTTGACAGAAATAATCAATAATTCATGAACTAGGGATTGCAATCCGAAAAAAAACTGGTAGTCCAAGGGAACCGGCTTTAACATATACCAGATCAATACCAACGTTACCAAATATAGTGGATCCGGTGAAAGAATTTTTGGCAAAAATAACAGGGCTGTTGCTGCAATTGCAATCCGTAGTACGAACGTATACTATTCAACATACCTTAACTAATCTGCCAGGCTGTAGGAAAGGTTTAAGATACTCCGGGCGGGTAATGAAGGAGCGGAACTGCGCCCCCAGTAGATCCAGCTGGGACCTGATCGTGCAGTACGACGCTATCGAGTGCTCCTGCTGCACCGTTAGAGCGTCGTACTCTTTCTGCTTGGCTTTCGCCTCTGCGAATAGATAATACGTCATCACTAACATATAGTACAACAAATAGTGACGTAATAGTCTATGAATATTTAACAAATATTTCTTACAATTTCAGGCAATTAAGAAAATTATCAAATAAGTTCTATTACATGCGCTGTACACCTGGTTCTCTTATTTATCCTTAGAAAAAAAATACTTACTATCTATTAGTTCTGGTATGGCGGCCTGATTTTGAAACTGGAAGAAACTTCTTTCTAACATGTACTCGGGATTAATCTCTTCTACCCTTAGCAGATTCAAAACCTGTGACACAAATGAAAAATTTTAGTGTAATCAATCATTTAAAAACGACAATGCAAATAAAAACCCTATTAAGCCAGTTTTTTAAATTTAAAAAAGAATCATTTATAATCCTCAGTTCAACCTGCCATTCAATCAATTAGTTTTGAGCAAGAAACAATTTTAAATATCTGACTATCAATTTGCAATTTACTAGAAATTTTTAATGAATTGACATAATCTATCAATTGAAAAGTATTATTTAAGCAATTAAAAGGCAAAGAAGAAACGATAAAAACAATATCATACCATATTATATGTGAGATGGAAAGCAGAATTGATAGGATCAGCTTTACCCTGCACCATTTCCTTGACTACGGACGGGGTGACCTTCTGGTCTATCATCAGTATAACGATACCCTTGTCGTCCAAACCTCGCCGCCCGGCACGCCCTGACATCTGGATGTATTCTCCGGACGAAATCTGATGACGTCACAATATTTTCACAAAATCAATATCTACTAAGATTTATTTATTAAGATGTTTTATAGTTGGTAAAAAATTTTACTCATTTACACACATTTTATATTGCATGTTCTTGCTGTAAACTGAAAGTTTTCTGGATAACATTGACTGGGTCAATGGCGCATTCGGTAGTGAGCCTGCCAAATGCGCCAAGAGTTGTGGGTTTGATCCCCACCCAGGACATTCGTATGATGAATACTTGTGTTTGTATATGTCTGGGTGTTAATATCCAATATTTAAGTATATATTTGTAATTCCACTGTTGATTCTGATATCCGTACCACAAGTGCTTAAGCTAAAACTCGAGGTCAGATCAATGTATGTGATGTAACCTGTGTAAGGGAATAAAATCTAACTTACGAATCTGAAGTCCTTGCCGTCAAATTTCTGACAACTCGTAAACACCACAGTTCTGGCAGGCATGTTAAGTCCCATAGCAAAGGTCTCTGTTGCAAATAGCGCCTGTAATATAAGAAAATATTTTTTAAATCTTTAAAAATATAAATATTTTTTATTTAATTATGTACACAAGAACTTTTAATGTTACTCAGTTTCATATTGTAGCTGTTAGATTTAATAGTAAGTAATGCATCTTTCAGTATTCCAATCAAATTGAGTGGTAATAACAAACTTACTAAGTTATAAGCTTTATTTTTTTTTTATCTTTAAGATATATTTTTTATGTTGTATAATCTATAATATATAAAGCAATATAATACTATGTTTTTCTTATTTAATGTAATATAATAAATAATGTTCTAACTGTCTCTGTCAATAAATAACAATACTATAATTAATATTGCCAATCTGCTCATTAATAGGCTTACCTTTATAAGTCCCAGACCGAACAAAATCTCAATGGTCTCTTTGAGGATTGGCAGCAAGCCGCCATGGTGAATGCCGATGCCGCGTCGCAGGAGAGGAATAACATTCTCTACTTGTGGCAGCTTACGGTCCTCCTCAGATAAGACATCCATAGCATTGTTAAATACTTCATCTACTAGCTTCTTTTCTTCAACTGTAACAATTAACGTTACAATTCATAATATTGAATGTCCTAGATGGCACATTTATTTATGTACATATTTATTTGAATAGTATAATTTATATATACTTATAATATTATTTTTGGTATGTCACATGTGATCTTCTAAGAATTCATATGGAAGACAAACACATAATACAACATTATTGTATAATGGGCACTGTATTTTCCATATAAGCGTTTTCGACGGATTCCTCCTTGATTTCTAACACTAAACAAATTATTTTCATACCTAAAATACTTTTTCTATGCTCCTATGTCTTTCTTTTCTTAATAACTTGTTTTTTCAAGCAACTAGAAGCCCTAAAAAATGAAAAAAAAAATACCAAATTTTTATCACTACTAAAACCGTTTAGTGTAGAGATTCAATAAGTATTTACAAAAAAAAACATAACATAGGTTCTAGTATAACTACTTATTATTCCATTGGTGAAATTTTGTTTCACATAGGTCTAATTTTAGAGGAGAAAATCATCGAGAGCCTAGCATCGAATTTTGAGCTCGAACTCCAGTTGTCCCTATCGCACGGCTCGTTGGCGCAAGGATCAAAACGGGACAACAACAGTTATTTCAAATGTCTCTCAGCTCGCGTCCGCTCTTTAAAACTCGGACAAACTTACTCGTATTGAAGTCGAGCTTAGCCATCTGCATCGCGTAAGCCTCGCAGTCCTTCTTGCTGAAGCTGAATATGATGACGGGCGCGAAGTTGCGCTCCATGATCATCTTGACGATGTTGAAGATGTTGGTGTGGTTGTTGCCGCGCGGCCCGCCGCGCCGCCCGCGCTGCTCGCCCTTGCCCGCGTCGCCCGCGCTGCCCAGCACCGCCATCGCCGTGTTGAAGTTGTCCTCTTTAAACATGCCCTGCATACCATAACACAAATCAGGAATAATACTCACGGTACTAAACAGTTGGAGCGACGGCGTCGACGGACAATGAGAGTTTTTTAAAATACAAAATCCGCTAGGTGGCACGAGGGAGTCTAGTGGTCTTATCACTGTCACTATTGGCTCATTGTTGACAGGATGTCAGTTTGTTCTGACAACCAATGAGGAGGGTGACAAGACCGCACGTCACAGTTACGCCATCTTTTGGATATTTTAATTAAAAAAACCCTCATTACGTGTATTCCAGGTATCAGCGTCAGAATCAGTCAGCGTCTAATTACCATAAATCATCAGAAATATGTATGTTGTTTATTATCACATAAAAAATTCTAAATCAGTGTTCTTTTTGTACAATATCAGCAATCAAATGTTATTCAACATGTTTCCAAGATCATCATTATTTGAGATTGAAACAAAGCATTTGTAGAATTGTAAGACATCAAAAGTTTTTAAGAACTGTTATATGTAATAACTAGATTTATATTTTACGACACTAACCTTTTCATCTACGACCAAGTGTATACCATCTCCGCCTGCCGGGAAGATGTAGTGCTGCAGTGGTGTTGGCCTATATTCTGTGTAGACCACGTGGCAGGGCTGCGAGTGGAGTCGGCAGACCCACTCCGCGAACTGGCGCGCATTCGGAATAGTAGCAGACAAGAACACATAGTGGACATTGTCAGGAAGAAGAATTAGCGTCTCTGTCATAAATAAAAAAATATTTTTGTCATGAATAAAGTTGATTAACAACTGCTGAAATCTAACTAATCTAAAATAATATAAAAAGCTGAAGAGTTGGTTTGTTTGCTTGGACACAGTAATCTCAGAAACGACTAGTTCTAATTGAAAAATTATTTTTGTGTTGTATAGTTAATTTATCGAGGAATGCTATAGGCTATATAGCATTAACATTAACCATAACGCGGGTGAAACCGCAGGCACAGCTAATGTAAGAATAAAAATATGCACAATTTTAAAATTAATTATTTTGATTCAATGGTTTTGAAGTAACTTAATTTTGATTTTATTTATTATCTATTTAAACTTTTGATAATTTAAATTACCTTCCCAAACTACACCTCTCTCTTTATCTCTCATGTAATGAATTTCGTCAAACACAACCCAACCAACTTCCCTCATTATTTCAGAACCTCTATATAACATGTTCCTCAGAATCTGTAACAATATTAAAGAAAAGGCTGATTACAGTGCAGTTATTATAAAAACCATTACACTATCATGAAATATGTATATTTTATAATGATAAAAGTATAAAAAAATTATTATTAATATTATGGTAAGGTATAAAACATCCTTAAACAATCTACAGACAGTCGAATTGAGAACCTCCTCCTTTTTTCTTTGAAGTAGGTTAAAAAAGAAACAAGTTATTTTTTTTAAATTTTCATTATTTTATTTTAAAAAAATTAAAACGTTGATAGCATACCTCAGTTGTCATAATGAGACATGAGGCAGATGGGTTAATGGTCACATCACCAGTGATAAGCCCCACATCATGGAACTCCTCAGAGAACTCCCTGTACTTCTGGTTAGAGAGAGCCTTAATGGGAGTGGTGTATATTACTCTCTGTTTGTTTTTCAATGACAGTGCTATTGCGTACCTAGAATAAGAACATAATTGATATAAATACAAAAAAAACTCAGCATTAAAGATATTGATTGAAGAGGTAAATAAATTATTGTACTTATGTATGAATGGTACAAATAACTTGAAAGAATTTCATTAAAATAAAATAACAGTGTAACATTAGACACCAAATCAATCTTTCTTTAAATCCACATGGCCATTTTTCTAAATATATATGTATCTATATATTAATACCTGAAGCAAAAACTTTGTACCCTTTTTATGAGAATTATGTGGGCGGGGGAGTATGAGATTTGGCACAGCTAAAGTTTATATGGAGAAAAAGTGCAGAAAGCTAATATTTCAATAAATTATTAAAAATGTTCGAATTTAAACTAGTGGACGATCACTAGTCAAAATAATCATGCAATTGACTTACTCAGCTACAACAGTCTTTCCAGCGGATGTATGAGCAGACACCAACACAGACTGCAAATTATCTATACACATGATGGCTTCTTTTTGAAAGGGATCCAAAATAAAGCTGTACTGCTTAGCTGGCTCACTTGATATGGGTACCAGTGGAGCATAGTCATGGTTAGGGGGTATCGCTACTTCATGTGTACAGCCTTCATGGGTCTCCAAAGTATGTATAACAATACGTGAATTCAACAGTTCTAAGCTGCAAAGCACAAAATGAAGTTATTAATGAAAAAGACATAAAATATAAATAGATACCTTGCGAATCTCAAAATTTTGGCGGTATTTATCATTTGAAAGACAACAAGGATACCCTCTGACCGACATTATAACTATAATAGTGAGTATATAACTTACTTCATTTCACGCATAAACTCTGCATCGTCTTCGTCTGGTTTTACTTTCTTCACCTGAGTTGTGTCCGCATATTCTACCTCCTCATGTGGCCTTTTACTGCTTGGAGCGCACTTATCGTCATTTTCTTCTCTATATAATCAGAATATTATATATAAAATCAGGTTTTAATTTAAGTAAGAAGCACTTTATAGGTTATTTCGGTACTTACGATTTATCCACCTCCTTTTTTACATTTGGTAATTGAATTGAAGCTTCATTTACTCCCTGATCTTCAAAACAATCAAAAAGATTGTTAATATCTGCCATGATTGCAGTAAATAACAGAATATTACGCTTTAGTACAATGCATCGCACAATTTTTGAAACTTATTGAAAATCTGACATTTGGACAACAATATGTCATAAATTAGGACTGTTGATAAAGTATCGATATATCAAAATATCGATATTTTTTTTTTGCCCCATTGTCCCATTGTCCCATGTTGGCCTGGGACTTAAAAAGAATGTGCCAACTGTGTTTCTAGGCTACCATATCGTAAAGGGCGACTAATGGTATATGGGGTTTTGGTAATGTGATTGTATAGGTGACGAGCTATCCACTTGTCATTACTTTTTCACAATTTTCCATCTAACCTAGCCCATTGTCCCATGTTGGTTTGGGGCTTAAAAAGAATGTGCTAGCTGTGTTTCTTGTCTAGCCTGTCGTAAAGGACAACTAATGGTATTTGGGGTTTTGGGTATGTGATTGTGTAGGCGACGAGCTAGCCACTTGTCACTACTTTTTCACCATTTTCCATCTAACCCAGCCCAGTTTTATTTTTGGCTAAATGTGGTTAAAGGGGCCTTCGGGGCGTGATGTTATGTATGTATGATATTATTATTTAGATGTATCGATATTTATTACTAATACTTTTTTTTATGATATATCAATAGTTCGATTTTGAAATATAGACAGACATCGAAATTCGATATTATTTTAAATAGCTATTATTTTTTATTTTTTCTCGCCAATTATTTTAACTACAACTTCGTCGTAAACCTAATCTACCTACTGTGCTTAATTTACTCTATATTATGTTTTTCCTCTTTTTGTATAAGTATTTGCATAGTTTACTTAAACGAAATGTAATAGGGATGTTGACTGGCTAGTCAATTAAGATACTTTTTAAGAGCTGTCAAAACGAAATCACTTCATAGATTTTGTATGGGCTTGTCAACGTGTGACGTCACTAGTTTGTATAGTCAACTGACTCAATATTAAGCAGTTTTTGTAAAATTAAAAATCTTAGACTCAATATGATACAAAATCAATAAGGCTTAACAGCATACTACGATACTTTCTTTTTCAGAATCGATATTTCAAAATTAAATATAAATGGTGTCAACATCCCAATTGTGTATAAAATAATACTTTAGTCAGATAGCTAGAACTACTTTACCCACTGATGTTGTCAGTTATCACGTGTCACTGTCAGCGTTATTAGCTTTATCATCTCTACTTCTACTTCGTTTAGGAGATGTATAAGTATAATCATAAATCAGTGATAAGCAACGAGCGAAGATGTAAAGAGAGGTTATTAAAAATTACTGCCTTGTTGTAGTGTAGCTAAAAGCCAGTGTTTATTCATATTAAATTATTTAAATTTTAGTTACTTAAAAATAGTGACGTGCCAAAATATGTCGTCCCCGAAAAATTCTTGTATTGTGTAGACGTATTTTAAGAAATTAGATAAATCGAAATCAATATATCTAAATATCAATATTTTTTTCGATATATCAAACTTCGATATTGATTTTTAAAATATCGACATATTGAGAATCCGATATTTTTAAATAGTAGTTATCAGTGCTAGATTGAAGCACGTATGTGGCTTAAACTGAGATAAATATTATTTGGTGAAGGAAAATAAATTTTATATAAAGGGCCCTGTACCGATAAACGATCAAACATGTCTGTAAAATTGTACGTGTTTGGTAAACTTTTTGATCGTCTGTTCGTCGAGCTTGTTTGACGTGTTTGGCAAACAATTTATTTCTAATCTAATTTTAATCTATAATTTGAAAAAAAATATTGATGGCGTGTTTGACGCAAGTTTGAAGGTCTGCGGGCGTGTTTGTCCTCTGAGTACTGTGTGTTTCAGTACTGTGAGGTGTTTGTCGAACAAATGCGCCAACTTTCCATACACTGAGAGACTTGTTTGACAAATTTGGTCTGGACGTGTGTCGATGTTTGATGAAAACGTACAAACAAAACGTAAAATTTGACAAACATGTTTGATCGTTTACCGGTACAGGGCCCTTTGTATAAAACTTATTTTCCTTCACCAAATAATATTTATCTCTGTTTGAGCCACATACCTACGTGCTTCATTCGTGAAGTTTAGTAAGTTTAGTTATAGTTTATGTTTGATCGATTACAGGGCCCATAGCTGTATAGTAGTAACTATTAATTTACATGGTTTTGTTTTTTTAGATAGAGCAACATTTTGTATGACTCAGTGATCACGTGACCATACAAGAAGCTTGGGTTTACGATTTGATTGGTGCATTTCTGAGGATTTCTTCCGTGAACTACGCTTGCCTCGGTGTAGCGTGTGTCGAGGATTATTTTGTGATTATTTTGATTCCCGTGACTGAAAAGCTCTTCCACAATGTCGTCTAAAACAAAAAAGACTGTGTCATCGTCTACAAACATAAGTGTGGTGTCATCAGTGCAAAGCCCACCGCAATCAAGCACCCCTGTTGGAAGCCGCCCTTCCAGCTCTGCCGGCCGGCCCAACAGCCCACTTAGTCCAACAAGACATAGTCGTCTTCAAGAGAAAGATGCCCTGCAAAACCTCAACGACCGTTTGGCTGCATATATTGACAAAGTCCGCCAACTTGAAAGTGAAAATTCTGGATTGCGCCGAGAGATCCAAACCACACAGGAGGTGGTTACCCGTGAGGTTTCCAATATAAAGGGCATGTACGAGCATGAACTTCAAGATGCTAGGAAATTGCTAGATGATACATCTAGAGAAAAAGCTAAATTGGAAATAGATTTAAAAAGGTTGTACGAGGAGAACGACGACCTAAAGAAGCGGTAAGTTATATTTTATAGTATTTAATTATTATATGATAAATTCCATGAATAACTGTAGTGAGGATTTTATTAACATCTTAGTAGCATTTGTTATTCCTTCCGGCTAACCTTAGCGTGAAGTTTACGTCATCGGCGGCGTTTCGAAGCGGGCGCGGTGACGAGCGCGCGCGGCCTCGCTTTTACGACACAGTGACATCATAGCTACATTTAACCAAACCAATCACATACCCAAGAACCCTAAGACACTACATAACTGACAAGCCCAACGTTACTACAAATAATAGAGAACATGTGTTTGTAAACAAAGATAAAAGATTGTACATATGACAAATTAATTAAGCAAATGCAGTCTAAGATTATCTGCATAATTATCATACACATTTAGTAAGAGTTATCACCAATAACCATATTTGCTGTAACTATATTGAAATTATAATATTTAAATATGTTTGTGATCCGTTCCAAAACTGAGTAGCCCAAATAAAAGTCTATTTGTGTCAAGGTGAAGAAGTATGTTGTCATCATCTTGATTCAATGTCTCGAGTTGTTTATCTACGTTCAAGTTTTAACAAATGAGCACTGCAGTTAATTTGCCTTTGCTTATCGCTGTATGCAATTTTTGAATAATGAAACAGTTTGGCAATGCTGTTACCATATGGCTGATACAGTTTTATATAGCAGAAGCAGTCAAGGATATTTTATACAACAATATACCTACCTTATAAACAATTTGAACATCTCTATATTATTGAAACCAGCAGTACCTACCATCTTATCATACTGTAATAATTAACATTTTTCAAGGATTTTTTGAGAATATTGTATTGAAGTCTAATTTTTTCATACAATAAATTAACAAATGGATTAGTAAATTTTGTGAATAGCTTGCTGTCCATCACATGTTCTGTCATTCTATATTCTGAAAAGTCAGACAGTATTATCTTTTCACTTGAAAATCCAATTAATTAATGTAAATTATATGATTATATACAGTACAGTAGCAGAAAACTAAATGGTGATCTCTAACTTAATTTGACTAAGATGAGTTAAACATCTTTGTCAAAATAAGTTGCTAATTTAATGTATTTTCCTTGATCAACTAGTAAGCCAGCCATGATCTTGACATTGTAATTTAATAAAGTATATATTTGTCATTTAATAACTTAAGATAAAATTAATTTCCAATAAGATTTTCCGTAATTTATTATAACCAATTAGTGTTGCTTCTAAAGAAAAAAACAATATCTAATTTGCTAATTTTCATTTTTATATCAAAGTCATCTTCCTTATCAGAACATTTAAATTGCTTTGTGTAAATAGTGATTATTTTGTATAATTATTATGTTAACCTTGGCTCAGTTTTTGTATGACTATTTTGATAGATGGGAACCACTATTATGTACTTTAAGGCTCTAACTGGTAACAATTGGCAATTTTGTTTCAGTCATAAAGACAAGCTAGCTTTGATTAGACTAATACCAAGGAAGCAAGCAAGCGATACCATGTCATGTCAATAATTTTATGATATTAGAATTATGTACAGTTAAGGATACTGATTAACAAGCAAGCAAGGTTTTTACTATGTTCAGTTAATCATTTATATCTAACTGAACTTTATGTCACTTCCCTACCAGGGTAGACAGAGAGAATTGAACACCATATAGCATCATCATATTAATCATCTAATTTGTTTTATTGTCATTTTTTACTTTGTGAAAGTATATTTTAACCAGGCTTTAAGTTATTATACTATCTTAAAATACTCCCATAAATATCACCTCCAGATTAATTCTTGTAATAAGAATTATAAACAAAAATCTGACATTAAAGGAGATGTATTCCTATCATACAAAGAAAGCCATAAAATGTTTTTTTTTTTTTCATTTAAGCTTGTTTGATTTTTGATTGGTCAGCTGTGGTAGTTATAAGGCTGTTGACCCTGAGGCATTACGTCGCTGGATGAGTAGGTGGCAGCCTTATTACCATTACACATTATAATAGCTGCGACCAAATAGCACGCGGCAAAAAGGTTAAGCAATATAAATATGCGCACGCATTGCGCGTGTTCATGTAAACTACTATCTTAAGACCAGAACAAATGAACATTCTAGTACATATTTCTGATCGTTCCTCACAAAACATGACTAAAAGCGTGTATGAAAGAACACGCGCGGTCATCTATTTTTGTGCCACCTGCACCGACGCATAATCGGCGACGATGAACGACGATAAATTAAAGAGAATTATCTAAAACATATATTACGGCTATGGTAAACGAGATTTATATTTTGCCGGATTTAATACGTTTAATAGATGCTATTTATTTGCAACCCCCACATTGGTCTCCCACATCGCACTGTATTTACATTTTTAGCTAATATTTTGCACATGTTCTCTACGTTTTCCGCATAATCCGACCGTACGGTTAGTCATCACATTCGTCCTTATTTTAAAGGTTAAAATAAAACCTTAAGACTACTGATTAATTCTATATACTAAGACACACTAACCTTACTAGTAGTTTTTACTGTTCTAAACATATCCACCTAGCTAAATGTTATTCTAAAAGTGTCGTAGTATAGTAAATTTCTAGTTTTTTCCATGAGACTAACCACGATGTGATATATGACAAAGCACAAAGTGGGAATACCATAATTTTATATGGACCATTGAATATATAATGTACTAAGAGAAAATTCGAAACTAGAAATTCGAGTTTGTTGGTCATTGAATTCGATACAAAAATCATGTAGCGCGTGGGTGGTTGCTATCGAATCCTCGACTTTAAGACTTACTTACATCATTGTCGTTGGTATTCCGAGAATTTAACCTTGAAAAGAATACTAATATTAGGAGCTTACTTAATCGTTTTGTCGTAGGTACCGACTGGTCAATAATAATGTCGTCATTGAGTCTACATCATACCTAAATAAAATAGGTAGAATGTTTGCGTAAGCATCGCTAAGGCGGGTTATGTTTTATCAATAGTATCATTGTGGAGTCGTCCGTTGCTTTTCGTTATTTTTGGCAACCGGCGCCACGAGTTTGGAAGTGGGTCAGTCGACTTCCCCCTTTCTCTTTAATTTTCCTTGATCACGCATTGCCGTCGTAATTGTAAATCGGCCAAGGCCCCCATGCGGGCTCGCGGCCCCCGCGACGACAGCGACGTCGCAGCGCGGGAATCGGCTGCGTTTGAAATATTTCAGACAGCTGGCATTATCGTGGGCTAGCTAACCAAGACACGCGCGGGAACCGGATAGCGCTATGTTTACAAAAACATTCCGTGTGTCGTTGCGCAAGAGCGCGCGCACAGACGTTTTCGAACGTCGAACGATTCGGCGTTACCTCGCTTGGATGTCATGGTTGCCGGTTTTCAATAACTTGACCCTCCTTTTATGTATATGAATTTTAGCATTAGGGAAACAAAAGAAACAAGCTTAAAATGATTGAGAAATTAAATACTTCAGATACATACATAGATACAGAACCATAATTATATGTATGTACACAGCTATTAAGGCATTATCATTAATCATGGAATGTATAATTTATGTTATGTTAAGGGAGCGTAAATTCTTAATGTAATTCGGTTTTTTGCCATTTGATTCTTGCCTTAGTATCACCTACACAAATGTATATTATCTTCTGATAATAAAATGCGCATACTGAATGAGCGCTCTTTTTTCATTCCGGTCCATAATCAATTGTATATATTTTAAAATATACTTTATTTTGACTCTAAAAATGATTATAGTTTCATCTTCCTAACGATATATCCCGTGCTTAGTCGGCATCCGCTTAGACCATGATCCTGGATTAGCCAAGTTTGTTTTTTCCATTTAAGCGACCGATCTAACGTTCGTAATCTTTAAACATTTTAAATGTATTTTTGTATTAATTTATTGAAATTTAATGAAATCCTAATTTATTATGTCTACCCTACACACGGATCAATCTATAAACACCCGTGCAGCATACTAAGTGCAATACATAGAACATGAGGATAATTCATGTATTAATATTCCTGAACAATTCGTTTCAGAGAATAAAAGTACCTACGTCACTTGTAATAGCTATCGTCCATATAATATTGTGTAACTAGTCTAAAACAAATACTATTAGATACCAATCTATTTGTTCGAAGATGTAAGATGTATTCATGGTTTCCCATAAATTACATAACAGTTTTGACTCGTCCAACATTTATCACAACAACTTTGTACCTATGCGAAATGCTTTCCAATGCTCTGTTTACAATACTATTGTGTTGAAAGCACGTAACTTCTTGACGCCGTTTGATGCAAATAAATACCTATCTTTTTTCTTTGCAGAAGACGTCTGTCCTCGAGCTGATTTACTAACTTCGTAATATATGTATTTAAAATATCCACTGTATAAGATAAGAATTTCAACTTGCAATTTTTTAACATTCTAAACAAGTTTCTGAATCAAGATCAAGTAGTTAAGGAGCCTATTCAATGCAAACAAACAATGAATCAGTCAATATTTTTTTCTCTTTATATTATTAATACAGAATAAAGTGACTTGATGTTGTATCAAATTATCATTTTGTCTAGAATCGACTAATGATGTTTCGTATATTTCAGTCTCGACAAGAAGACCAAGGACTGCACACAGGCAGAGAACTTGGCGCGTCACTACGAGACCCGCTTCACAGAGGAGAGCAACAAGTACAACTCTGCTCTTGCTGACAAGAAGAAGGCTCAGGATGAGGCCAGAGTACGTAAATTTTTATATTATGTATGAAAGATTCCCACTTGAGTAAGACTTGACCAATTTGTCTGATGTTTATTGTTATTATTTTCCTAATTATCAGGAAAAAGGTTGTATAAAAAACTTAAGGATTCACTTTAGAAATTCACCAGAAAAGCCGCACGCGAACAAGTCATTATTATATAAAAATACACATACATATTTGGCATGACAGGTCTCTTGTAAAATATGCAGTCAGCTGTAAACCCCATTCATACAACAAATAAGCCGAACGTTACATAATCTTTTGCGTGTGTTGTTATAGTTTGTCGGCACAAAATATTTCATTACAATTAGCACATGCGAGTTATTTGGTTAGACGTTAGCACAATATATGGATGTACGACGGGACCAAAAATACTTATCGAAGTGCAAATAAATCAACAATAAACATTTTGAACGGAGTACTAACTATGTAGAATAACATTGGAGGCCTGTTCTTAGTTATTTTAGCTACTTAATACCTTAAAATGTTTAAGCCTCCTTAAAATGTTATAAAATTTTACAAAAAATATTCCCTGTCTCTGAGCTAAGACTCAAGTACATACAAAAACGACTACGTTTGTCACATAAATAGCTCCATATAAAATCGTTCCCGCGGTATTTGGATTTCTGGCTTTAATCTATTACTCGATCCACACTTTGTCAACCTTTTACGATGCGAAAACGCACGTCATGTCAGTCGCATTTAGGGGGTCGAAGCCACCAGATTGCAAACGATACATTAATGAATATCATTGAGAGACCGTTTTTAATTTGTACGAAATAAGTAAACGACTCCATACTAACCGAATATTTCCCTTACAGGATCTGGCCAAGGAGTTGGAGAAGCTGCGCAAGGTGTACGCCGACACGCGCAAGACGCTGGAGGAGGAGATGCTGTGCCGTATCGACATGGAGAACACCGTGCAGAGCCTGCGCGAGGAGCTCTCTTTCAAGGACCAGGTGTTCCAGCAGGAGCTGCAGGAGACGCGTACGCGCCGCCAAGTCGAGATCTCCGAAATTGGTTAGTGCTGGTGTTTTATCTTGATTTATTTTGTGTAAGCACCATGCCGTATGACGCGCAGTTCTCTCTGCCTATCCAATTTTGATGTCTAATAAGAAGCTTTTAATTATTATCTCAAGTACATTTACTTTACCTTCAAAATAACCTTCCAAAGAAGTTTCCTTCCTGTAATGTATGTAAGTTGTACAAAATTTACGTATAATAGTATAATTTATATGAGTTAATATATTTTAATAGACGTCATCTGAATTTGACCTTGAATATGTATGTTTGAAATCTCATAAAGCACCCATGTTCTTACACTTCTGTTTTTGAAATTTTGAAAGTAGAATTATAGCCTACTTAGTCTTGCACGTACAAAAAAGAAAAACATGTAGGTAGGTATTACGATTTTATACATGAAGTGAGTTAATTCATACTAAGAAATAAGAATTTCAAATAATCATGCAACCTTGAAAGAGAGTTAAACTGCGAAACTATATAACGAACAAAATTTTGTTTCTTTTATTTCTATTTATTATTTACTAGCAGCGCCCCGCGGTTTCACCCGCGTAGTTCCCGTTTCCGTGGGAATATGGGGATAAAATATAGCCTATGTTACTCGCTGATAAAGTAGCTTTCCATCGGTGATAGAATTATTCAAATTGGTCCAGTAGTTTCGGAGGCTGTTCAATGCAAAAAAACAAATCTTATTTATGAAAAAGATATTATTTATGACACATATATAGATGTTATCTAGAAGTAAAATAGACCTTTATCCCTGCAAAATGTATAGATTCATGCGAGAATTACTGAATGAATCATTAGAAACTTCATAGTAATATATGAGAATGATTTTTATGAATATACATATAGTTTATGATTCAAATCAAAAGAAATCTTGGCTATTCTAGTACATGTTAGTCTCATAGATATAACAGCACTCATCAAACATTTTGTAATACATACACCTAAGTATAAACTGGTTATTATCGTGTGGTAATTGACTATTAACTAATTACGCATAAATTATAATGATCATCTTGATGGATTAATCATTAAAAAAAAATGCATACACATTCAGTCACGCAGGCTAGTTTTCTTTACAATTCCACAAGAGGTTGAAATGCAATAGTGAGTCAACATGACAGCATGCGTTATCTATACACATTGTGGTAACAATGGTTAGTTATGTAGGTATCGACAAAACAGAATATTTGACTTTCAAGAATAGACAATTCACAAACAACATATCTTTTTATTTTATTTTACATAGTATAATACAGAGTTGCCGCTTCTGTCTGTTCGCTTAAATCTTTTAAACTATGCAAAGGATGGTTTTATATTGTTTTGTGCTCACGGTGCGGAGCGGGGGCGGGTCACTACTATTAAATAAGAGCTTACCGCTAAACCTACCGTGTTGATAGCAGAAGTTTTGCTTAATTAGAAAAAAAAAATTGGATTGAGTAATTTTTTTTATATATCATCGCGCCGTAGTCCGCCACATGCAACTAAAAATAAAATTAGGGTGAGTTGGATCGAACACTAGTGAAAAAAAAAATGTTTCTTAATACACAGATATTGTTTTACAAAGTTAAGAAGATGTAAACCATCGGAAATATCTGCGTACCTGGCTTAATGCTGCAGGGTGCTGCTGGGACTGCCGAGATTCTGCAGTGCATGTGGCATGTTTGCCGATGCTCATGTAGACGGGTTCTACGCTCTAATTAGAAAAAAAAATTCAATCAATAAGAACCAGAATGAGCGGCAGTCCCAACAGTATTTTAAGGATTTTGGCGGAAAGATGGGACAGTGGCCTGAGAAGGCACTGGATCACTGCCCTGATGAGCCCCAATGCGGGGCAAATATATTATGTGAATAAATATTATTAATAATGTTAATTAATTAATTGATAATTGTTACTAATACTGTGGACTTTTAGTTGTCTCAATAAGTGAAATGAATTATTATTATTAATGACGTCATGCGTCGGCGCTTACGTTGGCAACGGTACAGGAAAGGCGAAAACGGGGTGAGGTGCGGGGAAGCGCATTCCAGCGAGGTTCGTAGATATTTCCGACGGCTTGTTTGTTGTTGTCTCTGATTGTCAATCAACTGCATATAGGCTAGGGAAATCACCATTAAACAAAAATGCCGTTTAAAATTACACCAAACGGTTTATACTCTCCGTTACCTTATTCAAATTCAAATTCAAAATCTCTTTATTTATATAGGCTTCAAAAAAGCACTTATAAATAGTCAATTTAAACAGAAAAAAGGATTACCACCGGTTCGGAAGGTAGAATCTATCGAGAAGAAACCGGCAAGAAACTCGATAGTTACTCTTTTAAATGCAAAAATTTACAATTTCGTGCCTAATAAAATCTATAGGTACTTATTAGGTAACAACACTGCAGGTGAACACTTCATTATGAAGTTAAACATATATGCTTATCATTTAGGAAGTCTTCAATCTTATAATAACCCTTATTCATTAAGAACGCTTTAATGCACAATTTGAACTTATGTGAAGGTAATGCTAGTAGACTTTCTGGAAGGTTATTAAATATTTTTTTATTAAATATCACGTTAACATCCTATAAATGCGAAAGATTTTTTTTCGTTTGTCCGACATTTTGCACATGTAGTAGATATTCATTAACTACCTAATATTGGTATTACAATAACATTAACTACCTATATTACAATGGCCCACTTATGTGGCTAAGTGCGGAAAACAAATGCCCAACTAACTAACTAACTACCTAATATTATAACAGCAGTAAAACAGAAGTATTTAACTCTCATTTTGGTAGTTTATTTACGCAAATTTTACGCCATTATATATATATGCCATTTAAGTCACAGTCCACTGTTGGTAAGTTAGTAATCGTTTTTGCACGTTACTTGTAGACGGCCGGCTGGCTCAGCAGTACGAAGCCAAGCTGCAGCAGAGTCTGCAGGAGCTCCGCGAGCAGCAGGAGGCCAACATCAAGGCTAATCGCGACGAGATTGAAGCTCTCTATGAGAACAAGGTAAATAATGTAGTTTACTTACACCAGACAGGTGGTAACTATAAATAAATAAAAAATAAATAAATAAATATCACATTACATCACATACATTGATCTGACTCCGAAGTAAGTAGCTTAAGCACTTGTGTTACGGATATCAGAAACAACAGTGGTATTACAAATATATACTTAAATATTGGATATTAACACCCAGACACAGAACAAACACAAGTATTCATTATACGAATATTTGTCCTGGGTGGGGATCGAACCCACAACTCTTGGCGCATGGGGCAGGATCACTACTACTAGCTTGTCTATGGGGTAGCAGGAATGGCAAAATACTGCGGGCTTTGACTCAGAGGACCCCCCGGAGGCCAGAACGTAGAGGACCCTTTCCTCTATGATCTAACATTAATCAAAGTCAATCATCGAGGAACTATACCGATAAACTTACCGCTACAAACGAAATAGTTATGTTATAGGCTTGGATCTTGTATATGTATTATATTATATAATAATGTGTTTATTGAATAAGATACCGTTTATACGTGGAAACGATGGATCGCCATTCCTGCCTCATCTGTTGCGGGAGCGGTGATGTTGGACAATTGTTTTTTTTTGTTATTTTAGTTCGAAATGCTTTTAGATGTTTTTAAATTTTTTATACAACACAGTTTGTAGAAATATTTTAAATGGTGAATGTATGAATGTTTAGATGAAGAACCTACAAGCGGCGGCGAACCGCAACAGCAGCGCCGCCACCGTGGCCGTGGAGGAGCTGCGCACCATGCGCACGCGCATTGACTCGCTCAACTCCACGCTCAACGATCTGGAGAACAAGAATGCTGCTCTTAGCGTAAGTTGCACGCCTTCTGTCATTCCTTATCCATAACAGAGTTGATGGTAATTGCATTGTGGCAGCATGCTTAATAATGTTGCTACATTATCACTTTCAGCAAAAAAACCTTCATAGGTTTTACCACTTCCTACTCAGCCAAAATTTAAGGTCACATTAAATGCTATCTACACTTTAAATGTATTGAAGTGATTACAAAAGAGAGGTGTACGGAAGTTTGTAATGGAGTGGATTCTTATAATATTGAGATAATAAGGTCCTCGATCAGAGGCATTATGTCAAATGTACAGAATCCAGGGCCATACGATTGGTAAAGTGGTATCGATTTGATTTTACTATGCATGACGGAAGATATCCACGTAGTATCTGCGTCTTACGATCCTGTGCGTGTCTCAAATACGACGTGTACAACGTCATGGTTGCATTTGGTTTATTAGGCAAAGTCCCGCTTCGGATAGGGGTTCTTTTCGATTTTTGTTTTTTTTTTAAACCATATTGTCTGGCTTTCTTGTTTATTAATCAATATCGTCCAAGCGAACAAAATAAAAGTTTAAACGGAAGGAGGTAAAAAGTTGAAAAATACAACTCCGAGTCGTATATTGACTAGCGACAATAAGGTCCTAGTCAAATCCCGTCATCGTCTAATCGGTCGTGTGTGACAGAACCGGTGCCGCGAGCTGGAGCGGCAGCTGGAGTCGGAGCGCGCGCGGCACGCCGAGGACCTGGCGGCGCTGGAGCAGGAGCTGGCGCGGCTGCGCGACGAGATGGCGGCGCAGCTGCGCGAGTACGCCACGCTCATGGACATCAAGATCTCGCTCGACCACGAGATCGCCACCTACCGCACGCTGCTCGAGGGCGAGGAGGACAGGTCGGTGATCCCTCTCCACCACTCTGTAATGTACTTGAGTTAACTTTCCGACTTCACTATTTGTAATCTTTCCTCGTAATAATATAAATATAAACCAGTGCTCGTATTAGTTGTGATTCGGATTAAAAGTTATTGCTTGTAAAAATTCGATTAATCCATAATATTATGCGGCATAGAATTCACTCTACATTTTTCAAGTCCAGGCTGTGTATTTTCCGCCCGTAATGTGAGCTGCTGTGTATTTGGGTCCAAAGTCGTGTAATACATAAATTGAGTTCTGTCACATATTCCTGAATCCCTAGCACATGATGTTATTATAATATGGCGGCGCATGTGTGTCGGCAGGCTGAACCTGACGTCGCAGTCGCCGGGGCGCGAGTCGCGCGCGTCGGCCAGCGGCAGCGCGTCGGCGAGCGGGCGCGGCACGCCCGGGCGGCGCGCCACCCCGCTGCGCGCCGCGCGCAAGCGCACGCTGCTGGACGAGTCGGAGGAGCGCAGCCTGCACGACTTCAGCGTCACCTCCAGCGCCAAGGGCGACCTCGAGGTGGCCGAGGCCTGCCCCGACGGCAGCTTCGTCAAGATCCGCAACAAGGGCAAGAAGGTGACAAAAGACGCAATATCTTGAAGCTAAACATCAGGCGAAGGAGCCACAAAGCTGAGCCGATAAAAGGAACTTAGCAACAAAAAAACCCTTATTTCCATATGTTCAAAACAGGCAGGCTCCTTGGAATCTGCAGTGTTCTAAATCTTATCATAAATATCTGAATAACAAACGAAATGCAGTTGAAATTTTTTTTTTATACAGTACCCACTCGAACTTATAAAAAAATCTTAAAATCAATAATTGGTATATTGATCTAACAGGTATCATCATTCTCTTGCCCTTCTCCCAGGTCATCTGGGGTCGGCCCAGCATGTCTTCCTCTTCCATACGTCCTGGTCAGCCGTCATCAAGCTATCCACTCCCATTTCATTCATATCATCTTTTACACAATCCATCCATCTCTTATTTGGCCTTCCTCTTCCTATCCATCCACTAACATTCATACTCATCACTCTCTTCGTCACATATCCTTCCCCTCTTCTCATCACATGCCCATACCAAGATAAACGGTTTCCTCTCATCTTATTGATCTAACAGGTATATACTTTTTCAATTGTGCTACAACAACTCGTATATCCTCAGGAGCAAAGTCTGGGCGGGTACCAGATCCTCCGCAAGGCCGGCGACCAGGAGACGGTGTTCAAGTTCCACCGCACGGTGAAGCTGGAGCCGGGCGCGGTGGCCACGGTGTGGTCGGCCGACGTGGGCGCCGACCACGACCCGCCGCGCGACATCGTCATGAAGGGCCAGAAGTGGTTCGTCGCGGACTCTTTCACCACGGCGCTGCTCAACAACGACCAGGAGGTATGTACCCATTTTTTATGCCTGTGTGACATCTTTGTTTTTTTATCAAACATATTTCGGTACGCACCTGAGTTATGAGTAAAATTTCATAACTTATATGTTTTTTTAGAAAAGCTCTAACATCAGAACATGTCTTTAGTAGTAAATAAAAATCTAGCTATTCTACAAGATGCATATTCATTTGGCTGCAAGGTCATGTTTAGCACATTCTTTCATATCTAAAATGCGTAATATGGTAGTTAACACTACCTAATAGTTATTTATATACTTTGAAACTATTTTTTTTACTGGCTCGATGGTGCATTTGGTAGTAACGCCAAGAGTTGTGGGTTCAATCCCCACCCAGGACAAACATTCGTATGATGAATATTTGTGTTTGTTCTGTGTCTGCGTGTTAATATCTAATATAACTAATACCACTGTTGTTGTATGGTGGTATGTAAAAGTTAAAATCTACAATAATTGAAGATCATTAATTGAAAATAATCTCTTAGCTAAAATTCTAATGTGATTATCAATTTCAGGAGGTCGCCGTGTCCGAGCGCCAGCGACGACAGGTCAGCACCAGCGCGCAGCGACACCGCGAGCTGGCGCACAAGTACCCGCGTCGCGAGCAGGTAACACTCACGACATGGATAACAAGCTTAGACAACTTAGATCATTTGCTGGATCATGGTAATGGAGCGTTTTCGGTATAAAATATACGCCAGGTACGTTTTCTGGCCATTTTGAGAGGTCACGTCAAAAGAGCCAGTATTCGCTACAATGTTAACATTTCTCGTCTCAGTTGTGTAATTTAGCAAATATTTTGTTTTTAAAAAAACTGTCGAACAGCATGTGCTTCGAAGGAATTAAATCTTATTCAATATTATTTATCTCTCTTGGAATCTTCTTCTTGGAAATTTTGCTTAAGTAATTATCTATTCACTAGCTGTGTCCGCGATTTTTGTCGCGTTTAAGGTTAATGTTATATGGCCTATAGCCTTCCTCGATAAATTAACTATACAACACCAAAAATATTTTTTCAATTCGGACCAGTAGCTTCTCAGATTAGCGATTTCAAACAAACAAACAGCTCTTCAGCTTTATATATTAGTAAGTATAAGATCTACCTATATTAGTATAAGATCTACTAATATATTGTATAAGATGCATAGGTATAATACCAGACTAATCTGGTAATTGTAATTGATCGTAAATACTTTTACGAGACTTATTATTACCAGTCATATCCCAGTCACTCTGATAACAATTCTGATGTTTCCGATTGTTCCGCAGCTGGGCGAGATCCGAGAAGGCGACGAGAACTGCCGCATCATGTAACGCCCGCCGCGCGCCCGCCACTCGGTGCCTCACGCTTCAGAGGGAGCTAGCCATTATGCCCTGTGGGCAACCTCCTCACACCACCCGCTCTATTTCTTTAGAATGACAGATGATCATGTTACGCAAAGTATTCACCAGATCCTCCGTACGTGTCCAGCACCAGTGTATATTGAAACGTTTAGTCAATTTTGTGTTCAAACATAATTATTTAAGGAATAGCGATTATGACTGAATGAGTTAATCAGAGAACTTGTAACACTGATAGCGGTAAATGTTTATGCCGATATTTTGAACACAGCGAGGTGATAACAACGACAGTTGAGACTGACCCGTCTGCCGCGCTAAAGAAATCTGCTGCCTACTTCATTCGCCGCCTTACTATGGCCTTTTTCTAAATCCATGTCGACGTATAAATGTGAACAAAGTACAAATTCTCGTTCACTCTATTGTGGGTAAGTATAGAAATATAAATGTTTTATTATTTTAATTCCCCACCCTCACAATGCACTAGTTTGTAAGTAATTTTATATCCGTAATAATATAATATAATGTATCCATCAGATAACAGATGAAACATAGTAGATAAGATCTACTAATATAACTGTATTCTTAGTGACACGACTAGAAGAACATCATTGTATTAGGTTAAGGTTCAGTTGACAGTATCATACTGGCATCAATTTAGTATAAGTACCAGTTTTCATATTACTGAAACTACTGATTGCTATTTTAAAACGAGATGAACAGGTGCAAGTCTCAAATAAAAGGTTCTCATTTTGTAAGAAGAAAGATACAGCATTTATTTAAATATTATTTACCTGAATATTGTAATAATATATAAAAGTATCGAATTATCTTTTACTTTTTATATTTCTCAAGTTTGTTTCTTTTGTTTGTAATTAAAAGAAGATTGGATCTGATTCATTAAAATTAGCATTTTTGCGTTGTTTAAAAATCATGAGATCTTTTTAATTTGGACTCGGTTTATATCTTCCACATGTAAAATACCTATTATTACAAATAAAATTATATTTAGGATTAAAGAGACTTTTATTGATGTGTCCTCTCCTTATTGAAAATCTTGCAAATACAAATAATATTATGATATAAATAATAAGTAAAAAGCTTGGCCTCGGGGTATTTGCAAACTTATAAGAAAGAAATAGTAGCACTTGAGTACAAATAATACAAATGTTATTAGGGTACATCCAGTTTTGCCAAATTCGCACTACCCGTACGCGCTATTTACTTCAATTATTTAAGAGCGCAATCCTTACTGCTAATGTAAAGTGATCATATACGAGTCGTGGATGCAGACAGTTTTCTGCTGTATTTATCAGCCTTAGCAGAAGGTGATCACAACAAGCGCATGTTCTTGCGCAATTCGCTGTGTACATCCAGTCGGGCAGTGACCCTTAGCTTTATCTCGAGAAAATTTATAGAACTAAGTATACGCGATAGCGTTTTGACTATCCCGAATTTTACTATACTAGGTTGGCAACTATATTTAATTAGAAGAGCGTAGCCTCAAATTTGTATGAAATAGCAAAAAATAGATAGGTAAATTCATAACTGTTTTACTAGTGCTGGACAATTGGTTAACTAAAGGTTTGTACTCCTAATCCTTACAATATTAGCATTAAATATCATTTTGTTTGTGGACCGATAAAGAGAAAAAAAACAAACTTGTCTGAAAATAAAACAATACAAATTACGCTTTACAAAATGTCTAATTTCGCATGCAATTATGCAATTCTATTGAAATGTGCCTTTTTATTTTATTTTACTAGTATTATAAGAACAACTAGGTACTAAAAATGTTTGAAATACATTTTGTTACGTTTGTTTCAGATTATTTATTAATAAATATATAAACAAATCTCGTTTGTCTTCATAGTATAAAACAAAGTCGCCGCTTCTGTCTGTTCTACACAAGGGATGTTGATGCGGTTTTCACCAATAGATAGTTATTCAAAAAGAAGGTTTATATAAATCACTAGAAAGTTAAGTGCTCTTAGATATGCAAATCCATAGAATCTGACGCCTAACTTAGATAGGGCTTACATAAATATTATATCACACATCGATGACATCTATGTAGAAATTATTTACAGAATTAAAAAAAGAATAATATAGAATACACAATTTTTAAATCTAGTTCTACCATTCAGAAATAGAGGATATATCTGGGTAGTACAATCAGATTTATTTCTGAACTAGATTCCTTGTTTGATTTTTGTTTTGCTTGCTAAGCTTTGTTTACCTTATGGTTATAGTGGCGCCCCCTCTATGAGGACTTTTGGTTGAATTTGTAATCCTAATTCTTACGTTCCATTATATTGACGTTTGACACATGATTTTGAAAGTGACATTTGAAAAAAGTTTATATTTGCTTTGCGCTCGATACCATTAAAAGTTAAATAATTCTGAATATACGCAGAGATAGAGGTATGTAACTAAACTTTATATGTAAAAGACTGACTTCTACTTTTATGAACCAACTACAACAACTGATAGGTAGCTAATGGTTTTAGGTTATCAAGAAAAGTTATTTCGTATTTCGTATCAGTATTTATTGTGTTTGTTTCGTTTAGTTTGTTCTATTTACATTCAAACATTACACACACATACATATTAAATGTTGCCCCGGTCAGATAGTAGCCCCGTGTAACTGTACTCGTAAGTTCTATAAAACTTGCTAAAAAGCTAAAAGTACAGGACCGTAGTCGCGGTTTCCATTGCAAGTTTATTATCATTAGTTTCTTTTTCAAATGTTCTTTGAGGACATGCAAATACTGTACCTATGTTTATACTAACCAATTTAAATAACCTCCATTATGAGGATACTGCTTGTTAGGGATCTAAGACACCGGTTATTTATTATATACATAACATCACGCCCATAATCCCCGAAGTCAAAGGGGCAGCATGCCCTTTCAACCACATTCAGCTAAAAATAACACTGGGCTGGGTTAGATGGAACATTGTGAAAAAGTAGTGACAAGTGGCTAGCTTGTCGCCTACACAATTACATACCAAAACCCGATATACCATTAGTCGCCTTTTATGATATGCTAGGCAAGAACCACAGTTGGCATATTCTTTTTAAGCCCCAGACCAACATGGGACAGTAGGCTGGGTTGGATGGAAAGCTGTGAAAAAGAAGTGACAAGTGGCTAGCTCGTTGCCTACTCAGTCACATACCCAAAAGCCCGTAAACCATTAGTCGCTTTTTACGACATGCTAGTAAAGAACCACAGTTGGCACATCCTTTTTTTGGTCGCAGATCGACATGGGCCAAGTTAACCAACATTGTTATTTTTTATGTTTGGATTATTTTTTTTAATCTAAATTAAGGTTTGGTAGCTGTACTGCATTGAGTCTGTACCCAGTGTGATTAAGAAAATACTGTGTATGCAAAGACCTGAATGAAAGGCAACAAAAGGAAAACATTTCAAAATAAATTTAGTAATTTAGGCTGCCCAGTATTAGGAGCACTTTGCATGCACCCCCATCTTGCCTGTAAGGCTGCTTTATAACCAATAACATTTCTTTCATAAAAGATTATTCAGATTTTCAATTCTACAAACTATTTCTAATTTCATTTGGTCTGGATTATCAGGATAATAATATTGTACAAGTACAATATTTTACAACTATATTTTCCCAGGATAAAATTGGCAACTAATGCCCTCCTTTTGAGGATTATTTCCTTTCTTCATTGTACAGTTTACTGGCTTCCATTTCTTAAATTACTCATCATGGCTATGATGTAGGAACTAAGAAACTTTCTAAAGTACACCCATGTTTGATAATTAAAATTATTAATAGTACCTTACATTATATATGTTACCGGCAATGTGTGTAATGTGTATAAACCAGGCATTCTATAAATACCTAGGCATTGTATACAGTACCGGGGTCATTCAGGTAATGTATATAATATTTTTTTTTTTTTGTCTCTTCATAAAATTCCATCTTACCCAAATCATTTTGAGTTGGCTAACAGTGGTTAAAAGAGCATACTGGACTTTGCATAAAACTATAAGATAATGTAAGATTCCAGGACCCTACTGACAAAGCTTGCCGCTTATACACACACTATTATATACATTAGCTGACATACTTTCTGTATTATATACAATACCAAGGCAAATTATGAAATAAAATATATTTCACACATTACCTGAACTCTTTAGGCATTCTATACATTACCCGATTAAACAGATTGCCGGTAACACTTTACTACATACAAAACTCAGAACTGTTTATTTTGTGAAACTTAGTTGCATCTTACATGAAAACTGCAAAAAATGGGGTTAATTTAACAAGGCCAATTTATTTACAACACAATCATTAGGTTTTTATAATAATAATGTTATAACAAAATAAATCAGATATTTTTTTATTATCCTAGATCTATAAGAATTAAGTATGTCCTCATTTAAATAGCTGATGTATGGAACTACAAATGAAAGTAATATCCAATATAATATCATGTTCCACAAATAAAGCAACAAATTCAGCCTTATGTCCATATAATACAAATACATCTGAGCAAAATCTTGCACATCTAAATTTATGTAAACTTCCCAAGGTGTGTGCTAAAAAAGAGGTAGGACCCTATTACTAAGACTCTGCTGTCCGTCCGTCTGTCACCAGGCTGTATCTAATGAACTGTGATAGTTAGACAGTTGATTTTCACAGTTGATGTATTTCTGTTGCCTCTATAACAAAAAATACTAAATATTTAAGGGGGCTCCTAACAGTGGCGGACTAACCGGGGGGCGGAAGGGGCGGTCCGCCCCGGGCCTTTGGGCCTGGGGGGGGCGTCATATTATCTTAAAGTTCCTGTAATCATCCTATAACAAACAGTGGACCCCTCACCTCCCATATTGGGCAAGCAACACTGCTCGTATCCCCCAAGTAGGGACCTTGTGCAGCTCTTTGCCGCCCCGGGCCACAGGATTAGGCCGCCACTGGCTCCTAACTTGGTGATACTCAACTGACTAAAACTTAATAATATTTGAACAAAACTTTACAGTAATTGAAAATGATCAATAAAGAAATATCTTCAGTCTAGGTGATAGTTTAGATAATTATTTATTTTATTGGACTCAGTATTATTTATGTATTTTTTTTTCCAGAAGTAGTCCTTGTTATTGTTTTAATAGTAGATATAATTACATGCTTTTGACGAAATCCACTTTCAAAAGCGTCTAAGTGATATTCAATACAAATATATAATAGCATCAAATTAGGCGGTTTAAAATTTTCAAGAATCCCGAAAACACAACTGTTGAATTTCCGAAAAAATATAGTAGCAGGTAGGCTTGAGCTCTTCTCAGTAATCATAGCTACATGGCATGCATTTGGATGTAAATCAAAAGTGATATGCAGGATCAGCTTAACATTCGGATGGTTCCACTGCGGCTTCCGCACCTTGACCCAGGTGGGCGTAGCGCAATAGGTCAGGAGGGAGAGGTGCTGGCGGGGGGCATGTTTGGGCGGGCGTAGTAGCGTAGTGACGTCAGGGACGCGCAGTATCGACCCCGGCGCCCGTCACAACACCCCTCCCCCGCGGAGGCCGCAGCGCCCGCCCCGCGCCGCTTCGCGCCGCCTCGCGCCGCCGCTGCGGAGAGGACCGCGCCGCGCATCTACGCATCGCGTCGCCCGGAAGTTTTCCGACGCTAATGGAAAACATTCACTACTCTCTTTGATGAGATCCACACTTCCACCGCCCACACCCCTTCGCAGGTGGGACCACTGGGCCTCAGCGCGTTTTGCGGTTATTGCATATGATTACACAATTATGTACTGTTCAAGTTTATATTTTCAAGTTTATATCTACGCTAAACCCTCTAGTTAATACTGAACAATCGATGATTATTTATAGCATCTACTTGGAAGTACAGTAGGCGTTTTGTAATTGGGGCGGTCCCACACCCACTACGTTCATTATTGGCCTGTGTATTGTCCTTTTTTGGCATGAATCGACTGTGCCGAATAGTCCTTTGCTTAGTATTGCCGAATAGTCGTAGCTTGCTTGTAATCTATTTTGAATGAAGACCAAAATCGTGAATATGGAATTTATATAATAATATGGTGGTTTAAAAAAACAATCTAATCAGTTTTTACAATATTTTCCTCTTCCTTCTTCTTCTTCTTGAACCTTGATCTACCTAAGGCTGAGTGAAGGTTTTTTTGCGAATCCCAGGACTGGCCCCTCGCTCCACTCGCACTCACTCACCATCATTTTGTGCGGTCATGAGTTTTCCCCATCTTCCTACCGATTTATTATTCTCAAACTTGGGGAAGGGCTTAAAACCTAGTAAATTTAAAAATAACCTAACATCGAATATCTTTGTTCGATTACAGAGCCTAGAGTCTACTTATCAAATAATATCACTGCACGTATAAAAATAAACTCTAAAAAGATCCTATTTAAGAATTATCTACTTATGTACTATTACTTGTTGATTCAAATATCTTTAGCCTCTCTGGTTATTCATTTGTTTTTCGTTCTGCCAATCTCTGTGATGATGTGGTATACAAATCCCAATGACTTATTTTATTGCAGTTTTACTAGAGTTGTTTTCCATTCCAGCCAGCAAATCCATTAAGCCATTGAACAAGTCTTCAATGATTGTAGAAATGTAGTAAATCAACTCAGTAATCCACATCAGCTGTGTCTGAATACAACATCTGACATTAGCAATGCCGTTTGTACTTCAGATCCATTGCCGTTAAATTTAATATATAATATATTCTACGTGTTCTACTAAACCAAACAGAAAATGCCATGTAGTTTAAAGATTAAAAGTTATTTTAATTTACTCAGCCAGACAAAGATCCATTGTTCTTAGATTATCCCAAGAAAGTTGTGTTTATACTTGACGTTTTAAAGGAGTTATTCCGATCGGATCCATTGAACATTTAGCTTTTCCGATCCGATCGCTTAGCATTCCATGCATAGTAGGAAAGTACAGACAACAGAAAAATACTTTTTACAATAGAAATATTTTAATATGTTTCTTAAATTATCACAGTAATAAAAAACGTAACATTTCAAAATCAATAGCTAAAACGGCTCTTTACAGTATTATTAGTTAACTGAAGAGAAACAACCCGACCGCGACTAAGTGCGCAGTAGTCACAAGTAGCAGTCAGGGTAGAACTTCCCTCCAGTTGATCCGCCCGTAGACCTTGACCTATTATAGAGACCTCGAGCGGATTAAATTCATAAAGTTGTCTCAGTATGTCGACTGGTATACTTAGTCACTTAGTGACAAATCGTATGTGTCTAATGAAATTCAAACATTTTGGTATCTTTAAGTAGCTTTTCTATCACCAAATTCATTTTTATAAGTAAAATGTAATTAAACATATAGACCAGTGTCAAAAGAGGCAAATGAACTATAAGTATACCTTAATATTGATGATTAATTTTCAGATATTATTTCTTTTTATTTAGGTTTTTTATGTCTCAAATCACTACCTATAGATATCAATTTATCACTGATCTGTTTTGTTGTTATATTACTGTCATGAATCGAAATAAAAGTACATCATATAAGTGTTTTACAATAACTTTAAACAAACACGTAAATATCGCTCTCTTTTTTCAGAAATATCGATGTGTATTGACACACAAAATCCACGTCTAACCCTAAAATGGCGGAAGTTTTAGAAAATTCCAACCTAAAATGTTACAAAAGAATTCCCATATACGTCGTGGAAGAGCATAACGATGCCTTACAATTTATCTACTCAGCGATCGGAGGCAAGAAATTACCGATGGAAGGTACCACTTTATTGCACTTCGACGCTCATCCAGACATGCTTATAGATCGTAAATTGAAAGGAGAAGAGGCGCGCTCGGGAAGAAAACTTTTGCCATTATTACAAATAGAAAATTGGATTGTACCCGCTGCGGCAGCCGGCTATATTGGCCGCGTGGTGTGGCTGCGCCCTCCCTGGGCGAGGCAATTCACGGACGGCACGCGCCACATCCGCGTGGGCGACGACGCCTCCTCCGGCCTCTTGCGAGTGGACAGCAAGGAGCCTTATTACCTCTCTGATGCCTTATATTCAGGAAACCTCATAAACGCTAAGCAGTTCACTCTCACTGTTGCCGAACTTTCTGATAAAACTTCTGAAGAAACAGTAAATAGACTGATTGATCAATTAAATATATCTCACCCGTATGTCCTCGACATAGATTTAGATTTCTTCAGCACGGGGAATCCGTTTCTCGATCTGTATAGAAACATAAATTTGTACGATCGATTGGAACCCATATTCGCTTTTGATCTTCCCACGAATGATGATACAGAGACAATAGAAAGAGTTAAAACGTTGCGTGAGCAGCAAATCGAAGAGGTTGGGGCTTTATTTCAGCATCTAGAACAACACAACAGTTTAGAAGATTACCCTGGGAAGAAAAGTGATCTTTATTATAAGGTAAACAGTTTTGGGTAATTGAATAAATTCCAACTGTATCAACACCACATTTTAAGTTCTAGGATGTCCAAAGCTATACTTACCGTATTATTTTCATACGCTACTAGGACTGTATTCGATTTAAAAACATCTGTAACTGTAATCGAAATATCTCTCTTGAGAACCATTTTTATTTATTTATAGAGTATCAATGCCAAAGAGTTCTTACTACTAAGTTTAGCTAAAAAGTGTTTAGATTTTCGTATAGACATTTCAGTATATGCTAATTTTCAGGTGGCAGATTTAGTGCCTTCAATTATATCGGAAGCAAAAAATCTTGGAGAACTTCCTGATTGGTGGGCCGTGTATGCTGGTGGCTGCACAAGAGACCAGGGTGGGCTGCCTCATCATATAAGCAGCGAGGAACAGATCAAGAATATGATTCAAAATTCCTTTGCTACTTTTCTCAGAAAATTACCTCGACCTGTGTTAATTACTGTTGCCAGATCAACTGAAGACGGATACTGTCCGCCACATCAGGTAATTACAAATTACAAATTAACATCATTTATTAGTATATCGGAATAGCAGGAAACGAGGTAAGACATTATTTTAGCCAGCAATACTAGCTAAAATAATGTAAGAGCGGTGGTAGCTCAATGGTAAGGACACGCGCTTCTCAACCGAGGAGTGCCGGTTCAAACCCGGGAACGTACCTCTGGATTTTTCAAATCTATGTACGTATTTATACCACTAGCTCGACGGTGAGGGAAAACATCGAGATCATATATGTTAAATTTCTTAAACCGTAAAGAAAATCGTGTGAAACGTTTATTATAACAGACTGAGCATCCACTTCTCTATATCGTATCTATGTGGTATTATTTTAATAATGCGATAGAAGTTTAGGGTGAACAGTATCCCTTTTACTTAAGACCGTTCAAATTTTACTGGCGTAGATTTGATACTGAAATATGCGGTACCATTTTGCTTTATAGACGTTATTCTTACAACAAACTTCCACACATACGGTCAGTAAAAGAGTTCCTTTTGTTTTTAAATTTATTTCATTGATGTATTGCAGATTGTTCTTCATCATAATAAACTCAGTGAGGTAGACACATCATGTCACAAACATATTTAAATGTTTTTTTTATAGGTGGAGATGGTGCAATCCCTTGTACTCGATACATTGAAGCAAGTGTTTGATACCGCTGATCCCAGTTTAAACTACCTAAGTGTAAATACGTATTGAATAAACAAAATCAGTAGGCAAATCTGTAAATATGTGTAATGTTTGTTAATTTAATGTAATGTAATATGAATAATATATGATTGAGAAACTTAATGTGTTTCTGTCAATGACTCAATTTCATCCAACCAACCATCCTAATTATATACATACGTTATTAAAAAACAAAACTTAACTACAAATAAAATAAAAGATGGAAAAATACGCTTCATTTATTATAATATAATAGACAATAAAAGTATGTTTACATTACTCAATTTTGGGATTCAGCAAGTAACATCTTACATTATTATAGTTTACAGAACCAGTGGCAAAAAGAACCTACTGTACAAAACATAAAAGGAATGTTGACTCGCAAGTCAGTTGAGATATTTTTAAAAGCTGTCAAAACGCAGTCACTTCATAGATTTTGTATGGGCTTGTCAGTTTATGACGTCACTAGTTACTATTGCGGAATTTATATTTCAAAATTAAACATAAATGGTGGTGTCAACATCCTTAATTCTGATCCTTATTCTATCTATATGTACTAACATTATAAAGAGGAAATATTTGATTGTTTGTTTGTATGCATCGAATAGGCTCCAAAACTACTGGACCGATTTGAATAATTCTTTCACTAATGGAAGGTTACTATATCAGCGAGTAACATAGGCTATATTTTATTCCCGTATTCCCACGGGAACGGGAACTACGCGGGAGATACCGCGGAGCGCTGCTATCCAAAATAAATTAATCACAGTTACAGGTTTAGGATCAAACAAGTAAAACAATGGAAATGAGCCTTGGTGATGTGGCACTGTTAACAACCCTAGATATAAAAATAAGTAACTTTTGTTTTAGAAAGGTAACTAGTTGAATTGTATCCTTTAAAAATTCTTGTTTTTTGACGGCGTCAGGGTACGTTGTGCTATCCCAGCTGTAGTGCCAAATGCTGGCCGTAACTCACTCGTAATGCTCAGACAAATATCGTCCAGCGACATTTACAAAGCAAAATTCGCATTTACTAAGGGGATATACTAGTGCAGCACGTCATTAAAGGTAGTTTATTTTAACATAGTGCTCCAACTGTCTGCGACCAAGTCATTTGCGATGGCTTGTTATTTTTTTGTATTTACGGATAATTAAATTTACGTTGGCATAACGGCGTATCACTTGGAGCATTCTTATTAATATTATTTATCAATTATTATTTTCTAACATAGTAAAACAAAAAGCGTATCTTTTTTTTATCAATATCATTCTACTATTTTCTACTTATAGTGGAGTGCCGTAAGAATTAGGTAGGTATACATCGGAATTAGTAATTAGTAAACCAGTCATTAAATCTTAATAAAACCTGTTGTACTGCATATTATGTTCCTAGTTAAAAGCTCAAATAACAAAGTAAAAATAATAATTGACCGCTCTTGAACAAAAAAAAATTGTTGTTCAAGAGCGGACAATATTTTTTTTTAACTTTGTTATTTACTCATGTAGAAAATAATAGCAAAATATTGATTCCGTGACGAGTAACTAAACAGAAAACACGTAGGTATAGGTACATATAAATCTCAATTATCCCATATAAAAATATTTGTAATTTCTACGAAATATATAGAAATATCTACGTTAGAAATAATTAAATTTATTTACTTAGGTATATATGCTAAGAAGCTGTGTGGCAAGCAAGCTGTGTCAGTTCTTGTTCTTAACATTTACCAAAATATGACAACAACCCTCAGTCTTAGTAAGTAGGTATTTTGCTATTTTTTAGATTCAAAAATCTTTTTTTTTTGTTATGCTGGCATACAATTAATTATCTCTTAACTTAGAATGATTGGGTCATTCTAAGTTAAGAGATAATTAATTGTATAAAAAAAATAAAAATAAATAAACCATTCCAGAAAAGTTTCATGTACTTAAAACTAATTATAAAATAACAACAAAAAGCTTTTTAATTTTTTTGCAATACGAACCACCGTCTATCTGATCATCACTCACAAGCAGAAAAATCAATTTGATAGGCTCGCTCTCCTCTCCACAATCTCTGGTCAGCCCCATAACACACCCCATAGCTGTTGTGGCCAAAACTACAGTTGCTTCTATTTTGTTACTTCAATAAACTTAGTACGAATTTGCTAATTCAGTTAATTAACGACTTCTAATAAATATGTCCCACAATGATCAATCTTAAAAGAAGTGAAAAATATAGTGGTAACAAAGTTACACTTTTTGTTTTACTTTGTTAGAAAATAATAATAAATAAATATTAACTTGTGACGTAACGTAACAAATAACACTTAAAAAGTTTTTGAAATTTTTAACAAGTCATTGAATCTGGCATAAATATGTTTTTTTTTTTATTGAAATGTATTGCTTATTTATCTGAAACATACTTTTATTTGCCACTTTGCCATAAAATATTGAGCTTTTAGTCGTAATTAAATGAATATTTTGTGTTTATTACAGATGCCTACACTCTTTAGGTGTAATATACCTGGACAAAAAATATCTTAAATAAACATGACACAAAAAAAGTTATAACGAAAACCACTAACCGATACATAAAATTTGAAAATTTTACAAAAATCGTTATATCTCGAAATCTACACATCGTAGAACATGTCATGGGGGTTCAATCGATGAGTATTTGTGTCCCCTAACCACTGACCTTCGCTGATACAGGTAACGTGGTACACGCCATACAGTTCATAATATTTTTTTTTGTTGTGCAAGAGCGGACAATTATTTTTCTTAACTTTGTTATTTAAGCTTTTAACTATTCAGTACAAGGGTGGATCCAGGATTTTTTCTGGGAGGGGCACAAGGGGCGGGCTCTGAACTACGGCGACGTGCTATTTCTACAACTTTTTCACAATTTTCCAACTAATCAACTATACCTGCTGCTTTAAGGGAGCTATAATTCTTAGACTCTTGTCTTCTACTTCGTTTATTGCAGGTGTGATAGTATGTAGGTAAAATAGGCAGAATTATACGTTTCCAGGTGAGAGAGAAACAGCCAGTTTACTTAAGTGGGCAATGTCCACACACCCATATATGGCATTATGTATTTATTATTTTATCTACACAATCACTTGATCACTGGTAGGACAGTAAATTAAAACTATTATAGAGACGATATAAATATATCATCTACGTAAAAGGAAGAAAAAATGCTATGTAAACAACGGATTTATTTGTAAATAAACATAAGATGTTTACGTATTAGTATTTCCTGGTTTGTTACCAAGTTACATGGTGAAGTTAGGTAGATACAGCAAAATTAATATTGCTAATATGTTCAAGATGCAAATTATCATAGAGCAAATTAACCGTTCAAGAGTACTGATATTATGATCGGACAAACAATTTAGTCCTTCGATTGGGGGCGATTGGGGTCAACTGCTAGTCGAAGTGGTGACTCCACTTATAGCTAACACACCATTACATCATGCGACGGCTAGCATGAAAACTTATATCAATTATATCCAATAAAAGAGTTAGGTACTTCAGTGTTGTTGTATTGTATACTGCGCCGCAGCGCAAGTATTTTTTTTAAGGATCCACTTACAATACTAGCTTCAGAACAACGCACGAAACAGACTCACGCAAATACACAGGTCATCGAAAAATCTATTTCCACTAAGAAAACACATAAAAAGTGAAATTGTAAAAGCTTTCATTTTAATGTCTAAATCATTCTTATGATAGTATTTCTTAAAGTATCATAGCGAGTGGGTGTGCAAATATACAAAACACATACATATGAATCTTGTGTATTTAAAGAGGAAGCATTCAAGCCCTATTTTTTAACGCGAGGAATGCATTACGTACCGTCACGCCATCCGGGGAGGACGGCGTGGTGTGTGGGGCTAACTGAAAAAGAGGACCCTCTCCGGCCAAGATGGAGTGGCCAGAATAAATCTATACACAATAAATCCCGCGGCACCCTTCATCGCCAGTGTGATGATTGGAGGTACCTGCTCTACGCAACATGGTGGTGGGCGGGGTATACCGACTAGGCCGAACCCGTGAATGCCCCAGCGATGGCCCAGTCTCCTGTCCCAGCGACACCCCTCCTCTTCCTTCCGCCCAACCGTCGGCGCGCCGGAGCGGCTGAGCAAGAGCTTTTTGCTCTCGCGGTCGCTCCGCAATCTCCTTATGGGAAACGACATTCTTGCAGAAGAAGACCGCTGTCCGCCCATGACTCACTACCAGGGTACATTAAGCCTCCTCAAATTACTGCCGTTTTAAATAGTTTAATGAGTCTTATCATGATTGGTGGTTCGGACATGTGAAAAGAATGGATGACGAAATATTGACTAAACAGACATACAATGCGAAAGTGGAAGGATGTAGGAGCCGCGGAAGGCCCAGGCTCACCTACCACGACCAGATTGGTCGTGTATTAATTAACAGAAGGTGATATTACAAACATAACATAACATAACATCACGCCCATAATCCCCGAAGGGGTAGGCAGAGTCAAAGGGGCAGCATGCCCCTTCGACCACATTCAGCCAAAAATAAAGTCGGGCTGGGTTAGATTGAAAAAAAAAAAAGGTGATATTAGGAGTCATAAAAACCGTAGAGCTTGTATGAAAAGGATCATAATTGTTAAAGAGGCGAGTGCGGTGTGTAGGGATCGTGCCCTAAGGCGTTCGGTTTTCTGCATACCCCGCTGGGGAAGTGGCGTGAAGTTTAGTAAGTTAGTTTATTCTTATCATGATGTACCTACTCCTAATCAACTAAAATATATTAGTTTTAAAAAGGGTTTAAATTAAATAGTTTTATTGCAACAATAAGTGCATAAACTCTGCAGGAATAAAAATTTATCGTGGTAGTTGTTTGTTTATTACCAAAAATTAACCTACTTGCGATGCAAGCATCACTTGAATGACCCTTAAAAAAAATTATGTATTTGTTATAAGAAATATTAGCTTATCATAAATTATGTAACCCAACGACTGTAAAGATTTTACATCAAACACGAATGCTGTAAAGAGTTTACGAGCTCTTCAATTTTTATATCTTCACGCTTGACTTATTCGATGTTTATGTCTCCTTTCTGCGTACCTCAAAGGGCACCAAGAAGGACATTCGATGTTGGTCCATGAAGTTGGAAATTAATGTGCCTTGTTACTACTTTGGTAGTTTGGTAGAGGCTAAACCAAAATATAACACCAGTTTATTTATTTTCCTTTTAATTCAATCTGATAAAAGTTGTGTAAGCTAGCACTTTTTAAAGACAAGGACTCTGGCTGGATAGTTAATTTCTTAATTCAATAATGATTACAAAATATACGTTTAATTTTGAGATTTAGGTTGCTCTCTGGAAAATGGCTGCCTGTGTATGCACAGTACATCTGATTTGTTCAATCTATGCGAAAATCGTGAAATATTCATGATTTGTATTTAAAAGAGTTTTCGGCTGTTATTCATTTAACTAAGTTCGATTTTTTATTCGGTATTGGGGCCTTGATAGGCCTAAAGGGAAGTGTGAAAAAGATAACGCGATACAGAACACTTCAACAGTGTGGAATTGTTTACAACGCGTAGGGCCGTAGCCGGAGCATCGTACAAACATGGCCGAACGATAAGAAAAAACTTGCTTTCATTGATAAATGTAGCTTGCGTAAATGTTGTTTTTAATGGCGTCGTGTCATCGATTCTGTAATGTGTCGTAGTTGATAGGTAAGTATATTTAACAAATATAACCCATAAACCAAACTCTGTCTTACGTTGTATTATCCCATTTTTACATAAAGATAGATATCAAACCCATTTAAGGATTAAAAATACATCCTACTAAAATTATAAATGCGAATGTTTGTATATACATACAAACTTTTGCGGATGGATGTTTGTTACTCTTTCACAAAAGAACTACTGAATGGATTTTAATGAAACTTTAGAATAATATAGCTCATACACCCGAATAACATATAGGCTATGTTTCATCGATGTACCACACGAGCGAAGCCGCGGGCAAAAGCTAGTTTATTATAAGCTGAACCATACGTTTACGAACTATTTCATTTTATGTTTCTTATTCCGTTAAATATGATACCTAACTCCAGATAAACATAATTAAAAATCAAGAAAAAAAAGTTAACTGTGCGTAGTCCAAATTATTGTACATTACTCGTGTTACTTAGAAACCTAGTTCAGAAAGGTTGATAAACCTACAAACTTTATGGGGGTTTTATTGATGTTCTATTTTTATTGTTTCAAAGCAATGAAACTAAGTAAACCGCGTTTTTGGTGCTCACCTACTCGTTTAAGTATAGCGCTATCGTTATGGGTAAATATTTTAGAACAAAACCTGTAATAGATATTCCCATTTTATAAAAGCTGAAAGCTACCCAGTCAATATTCCCAACACTGATAAGAACGATTTGACTACTGCGAAGTTTGAGTTTACAAGTTATTAAAGTTGTCTGGTGAATTCTGCTTAGCGAAAATTTACGCATCTTTGCTACCTGACAGCTACCAAAGCTACGATGACCCCGATTTAATTCCAATCGTTCCTACCTGTGTGGGGGTATGAGCTAAGAAACTTTCAGCATTTATAAAATGATTTATTTATAAATGATCACGGACTATTTTAAATAACTTTTGGAAATTGGGACAGAAAACCTACAAAGTAGAATTCCAGGAAACAGCAAATATGTATTATTCAAGAGTAAATAGGGTCGACTGAAAGTTGATCAATGAACGTGCGGGAGTAGTTGTAAGTACTAGGTACGGGAAAGTAAATACTAGGTAACTAATGAAAATTATCTGAGATGGGGTGGGTTGGTTGGGATGGAGTGGGGTAGATTGGGCGAGGCATTTTCGTAAAATCTAGTGTGCTGGGCTATTTGTTTCGAAAAGCCCAAATTAACTTTTTTATTAAGTACTAGCTGTGCCAGCGGTGTCACCCGCGTATATGGTTAATATTATAAAGACTATTTCCGTCATACATGATTTCTATGTAACTTTAACCATTAAGGCTGCACACGCGACGGATGCTTAAAAAATGGAGTAACTTCTCCCGTTTTCCCAACATTTCCCTTCACTACTCTGCTCCTTTTGATTGTAGCGTGATGAAAAGTATACTATAACCTGCCCAGGAGTATGAA
The DNA here is from genome assembly GCA_951394215.1 of Glyphodes perspectalis. NCBI lineage: Eukaryota > Metazoa > Arthropoda > Insecta > Lepidoptera > Crambidae > Glyphodes > Glyphodes perspectalis. The sequence continues at coordinate 13,228,041 of OX596200.1, read as the reverse complement.
GAATAATTGTACCAAGTTTCGTTAAAATCCGTCGAGTAGTTTTTGTTTCTATAAGGAACATACAGACAGACAGACAGACAGACAGACAGACAGACAGACAGACAGACAGACAGACAAAAAATTTACTGATTGCATTTTTGGCATCAGTATCGATCACTAATAACCCCCTGACAGTTATTTTGAAAATATATTTCATGTACAGAATTGACCTCTACAGATTTATTATAAGTATAGATAAGCGATTTTTTAATTCATGCACTTGTATGAAATTCTATACCAATATTTTAAGTTACGCGAGTTCTATATTCTTTTTGCAAATAATATCTTTACTCGTTATTATGGCGATACAGTAGGCTTAACATTTTTACAAAAATATAAAATCGTTACAGAAAAGCGATCGAGGTTTTGATCCTTTAAATTAGAGACGATCACATTTTCATGGCTCACCCTTAAATAATTCATGTGATGTGGATCAATTGACTTATTCATCATCTCCTAGTTTTTTCGATTAATGAAACTTATTTATATAAGTTCGGCATGGAGAGTAGTAGTTTCAGATAGGTAGGTACCAAATTAGTTTTATTTTCTGATTTATTAACGCCTGTAAATTTAACCACATTCAGCCAAAAATAAAACTGGGCTAGTTTTATTTTTGCCTAAATGTGGTTAAATTTATGGGCGTGATGTTATGTATGTATGTATGTATTAAAAGGAGAATAAATATTACCCTTGTATCTACTTATCATAGCTTGATAACGACTGACTGGGACGTATGGAAGAGGATGACATGCTGCGAGGACCCCAGATGTCCTGGGAGAAGGGCAAGAGGATGATGATGATCTACTTATTATAGCAAAATCTGTTGCGGTTGTGTCTTTCAGTTACACGTACCACGTGGTAAGTGACTAACTGAAATAGTTTTCATAATGACTTCAGGCGGCCGAAGTAGCAATGGAATGGAGCAAGGAAACGGAGCACCTAAGTCCTTACGTGACTCCCGGCGCGGCGCCATCCAGGGCCCGCCTGTGATGTGATGTGACTGAGCGTCCCCTGCGCGCCCTACCGGATCGACCAAAAAAAAATAAGCACGCGAGAACGGGCGAGCCGCATTCCTCGACTGGGTCGACGGCACGGCCCCGCGCGCGCTTGCCTTCCCTCAGCTTCAGTCGTTCGCGCGCGTCCTATGCGACAGCTTGTCTGTGTTGCGCTCGCTCTCTATCGCATGCTGTGTTTACAATTCAGTGTTGTTGTTATTATCGTATAAAATAAACTAACGAGTGACTAGTGTTTGTGACAGAGTGCGAAACGTTTTATTTGCAGTCTCATTGGATTAATTGTGTGATAATAATTGTGGTTTGCGAGAAGCAGACAGCCACGGCAGGCGCCGAGCGCAGGTAGCGTCTCATATTTGTTTTCAATCTGATTACGACTGCGCTAATCTGGTTCAACGAAGCCAGGTTCGCTAAGCACTAGACCTGTATAAATTTCGGTGGTAAATGTAATAACATAACCACGTGACATTTTGTAGGTATCAATTGGCTGCCGCTCACCACGTGGACGTGGTGTGGCACGGCGGTGTTGTAAACAATTCAACGCCCTTCTCTGTACGTCACCGTCGTCGAGGCTATTGCGTTCATCGCTGGCAGAGGCAAGCTTGCCTGTCGCCTCGCCTTGCACGCACATTACCACGCAACAAACAGAACTTAGGCCAAATTGTTTTGAATGTTATAAGTAGGTGTACCCATTTGGATACTCAAAATAATTAGGTATTTGTCTAAACACCGATTCTTGTGTACTTACTACTTATTTAGGTATGTTATCGTGTGTCGTTTTGGCACAATAATAGAAATTAATATTATCTAACAAGTCGGGTTAGTTGATGAAATGGAATAGCTACTTACTTATTTAATGTATTCGGTGTGACTTAGGTTTGACTAATATGACACTTCTAAGAATACCCTAAAAGCAAAAAATAGTAGTAGTTAAACCCTATGATAAGTCTTTTTCGGTCAGAGGGTATTCTTCTCCATCTTCCAAGCGGTATGTTCCTTTCTTGTCAGGACCTACTTGACCATGGTCATGGATTTATCGAGACTAGTGATTACATTGAAGTGAATGTTATCTCACCTTAGAAACCTCGAGGCAGGGGAACCAGATATATTTGATTATGATTAGGTATACATATAGGTATCCGTAGTTATCAGGTAACCTAGTGAGATTAATAGGTCCGTAGTTAACAGGTAACCTGCACGGGTTTGAACCAACACTTCTCGCATTTGAGGCGCGTGCTTAGTTAGTACTCGCGCCTATTGATTGAGCTACTGATATTTTAAGAGATTGGGAGAAGATCAGCGTTTCTTAATTATCAATGAATTAATTAATCAATGAATATCTCATAGTGTTCATAAGATTGCATTGCAGTAATAAGCGTTGCAATAGCATTGCACGCTTATTACTGCATTGCATTTTTTTTGTTATTAATTGAATTTCCTAATGGCGTAACGATAGGTGGAAGGTAGTACATATTTATCTATCTATTAAATATATTCAAAAATGTGTTTTGCCATTTTTATTGCCAATTTATGTACTTAGCTACCAAAAACTGCAATTGGCCGATTGCTATGCGGTCCATGTTTTGAGTACTTTCAAGGAAATTAGGTAACTATGACTAAGTACTTCTGATAATCAAATGAATCTTCGTTTTTGTGTCTAGTGTTACCGGGGTCTTACTTAATTACAAAATAAAAAGACGTTTTTAGCCTGTTTGAAAAAATCCGCCAATGTCGGGAGGTCAAACACGATTATTACTCAAATATTTCCACCGGTTGGCTGGCTGCCGCGACTAAATTTCATAAATTTTAGTGAGAATGACTTTTTATTGCAATTATCACACACCTAAAACAAAAGATACTTACTATATGTATTTCAACAGTTAAAAATAACTTTAATTTAAGTACTATTGTCAAGTTACTGGCAATGAATATAAGTAGAGTTAGGTAGTTGTCAAATTGCGGCCTGTTATGGACGAAAATGATATCAAAGCTTGTAATAACATAGTTTGGGAGATTAGATATGACTGAAATAATGTTGTTTATTGTTATAGGCAGGGACGAGATTCACGCTTGTATTATATTGTTTAATAAAAACTGAGAAATCTTATGACTAAAGTAGACATTGAAATATACAAAGGTTGTTATCAAAATTATCGATAAGCGGGTGCGCGAGAAACGTGCACCTTGGAGTCTTATCAAAACACTATTTCAAAAACAACGTTGATTTTACTGTTTTGCCGACCTTGAATTAAAACTTGCTGTGTGATCTCGTTTGGGTTCCGTCTTATAATTAAAATTCTCATTTATATTTTTTATATGTAGGTATTTGTGTTTCTGATAAAGGGCACACACACAAAAATTAAACACGATTTACGGAAATATGCAGGATGTTACATTGTTTAAGACATATTATGATGTTTCCTCTGTGGCAGCGATATTAAAAACGTTAAAAAATGTTATGGAATCCTAGTAATAAATATACAAATCAAAAAGGTGAGCAGACGATCATGGCGTATAACTAATAAATAACAAGAATACGTCGTACCGGTGTTTATAAAACATGGAAGTTTTAATTCTTAGATTAAATAAGTTCTTCTATGCAAATTTACAATAAAAATATAAGGGGACGCGGAACTATACATATAATGCGCGTGCCCATAACGATCTTGGACTATCTCGCATCCTTTGTTCCAAGGATATAAGTATATCTAAATGTCGCGTCCAAAAAAATTTGGATTAAAAATAATATAGGTTCTTCTACCTGAGATAAACGAATGTTTAATAGTACGTTATAAAATGTTGACATGAGACGATTTGACGTTACTCGAATTGAAGGCATTGCGCTAAACGCTTCTGACCTCTGTCTGCTGCTGAATAGACGCGTATTTTATCATCAATTGAATTAAGTAACTATTTATAACTATTTAATTTCGTCTAATGTTTAATATTACTTTACATTTCGATACATAACTCCCTCCTATTATCAGCACTATGGACACCAAAGCAGTGGAAGTCGCGACCAAAATTACATACTGAGCTCAACATAGCCAATAAACCCCATCAACAAAAAAATAAGGTCACAAAGACCATGTAAAACAAAACGGCAAAGCAAAGCGAGTAATGATTTCACCTTTTACTGAGGAAGCATATTATGTTCTTGGTATTCAAGATGTGTAAGCATATATTATATTATATTAAGTAAAGAGATGATAATGTTGGAATTAATTCGGAAAACATCGTTAACTTATTCCAATGGTTTTACGTATTATTATGTACCTATTCATAAGTAAAATGTAATTAAAGTTAAGTTCATTAGCATTTGTTTTTAATTAGATATGTACCTACTAAACGAACATGTTATCTTTCTACTTTCAACGTTCTAATAAACACGGCACCATTAACGGTTAGCTTGTATTGTCAATCATTCAAAGTTTGTCGCGTAGTCGTAGTGCGCTTGTATGCGCTGCCGGGTGGGGGTGAGGGTGAGGGTGGGGTGCAATGTTTTGGTGGCGAGCGGCGAGCGAAGAGCGCCGCCGCACTGCCCGTGCGGAATGATCGATCGCGCTGCGCTGCGCTGCTCTATTATTTATTACCGAAAATATGGCGGCGTGGTGCGGCACCCGGTCGTCGACCTCTGCCCGCCACGCCGCGTAAACAACTCTCACAGAATGCAGCGCGGGAAACTGGTCCCCTTATTACCTGCGAAGCGAAACCGCCTGCCCCAGGGACCCTACTACTCGCGCCTGTTTGATGCCCTTCGTACGCGCGGTTATTTTCAACGTTGCGGACGCCACGCGCGCACCACGTGTGCAGTTGTAAGTGCATTAAGCAATTACACTGGTAGTGTAAGCTCATCGCGAACGTTTTCTAAAGATCAATTAAGAAAATACTAGCTCGGTTCATGCTTATTTAGACCTTTTAAAATATATTTTGTATTTCCGTTCTATCTTATATTTGTCATTTGCACTGAAATAGAAGTTTGTGACGGAGAATAATCCCGATACTTAAGTACATTTAATAAAAACATTTAGAAGTTTTTATAAAGCCATTAAGGATAAATACAACGTGAATGTCGTTAGCTGTTTTGTCGTCATCATTTAATCAGATATTTTATTTGATCTGAAAAAATACCTAGATTTTAGCGAGAACCTATGTTTCAGAATTTTACTTTAAATAACCGCTGTTATTTAACTCCCATGTGGGGTGGTTTCTGCGGACAAGACCACGTGCGCGCAAATCTTTAGGAGGCTTATAAATACTATATATGTATATGCGCAAATTAAATATATTTTAAAATAATTATTATTAACTGGCCAATGTTCCATAGATTACGAGTCCTCATTTTCTAGAATCTACGTGAGCGTGTAAGACTAAGCGGAGTTATATCCGTTTTAAGAGACCTAAAATTACTGTATGACGTAGTCAAACGGTGGTTTACAAAAATATGTGTATAATACATCATCACAGCCATAAAATATCTAAAAATACAAAATTACCGCTTTTCGGGTTCTAAAAGAAGAGCAGCCAATGTGTAAGCTGTTGTCAGTCGTGTATTTGGCGTCCTACTGTCGTCATTCTGACGTAGGCTGCTCGTAGTTAACTATTACACGTAGAGGCATTGTATAGGAGGTCACGACAAAGAATTTACCCATGATAACGAAAATTACTAAAATAGATTTCATAGTCGTGTCGTATTCCAGGAGATGGGTCCGTGTGACGTATATGGCTAAAATATTGACTGATATTACTTTGCAAACCCTTATACATACTTAAAAAATAGGATTGCGACACGTCTTTAACTGACAGCTACCTACAATACAAGAGTTACGATTCTAGTTATTAAAGCTTACGTATTAGTCATGTACATATATTGAGTACTTTCTATTAAATAAAACGTATATTTTAATATTAGAGAATACCTATTCAATAAATAAAGTGCGCACTCGATGATTTATGATTTCATCGTATCATTACCCAAATCTTCCTTGTTCACACAAATTGCGACGCCATGACCTGGCTTATCGTAATTCAAAGGATATTTAGTCGTACTAATTAACTTACCAAATAATATGTTATCTTACAAGAAATTGTGTATATGGTAAACAACATGCAAGTCACAAATTACATGTATTGCGTATGTATGTAGTCGGTAGATAACTTAACAGGCGCCGCCGCGCCGCACCGCCGTGTGTAGATTTGCATAGGCTCATGACCGAGTAGCCGTTTTTACAATGCTTATTGCTACAAACATGTCTCGAAATTTTAGCAGAGCCTTTCGCACCCTATTAGAAAAATTATCGCAGGACACATTTGCGACTTCTATAAGTAACGTTCGTCTGCATCGCAGTTGCTTCTGTAAATTTATATTTTGCAACATAAGTGTAACAATCTTTAGTTTTAGCTTTTCTTATTTGAATATTAATGTTAAACTGCATAATGTTATTTTATTTTTTCCAGACTGACTTAGTAAAATAAAATAATTCATGGAACATTTTAATAAATCTATTAAAGTACATAATATTACAGTAATTACAAAGTGAATTATTTTTCTTTCAACTTAATCTTACTTACCTACTTATCACCTGTTTTTATGCTGCACGATACTTTCTTCCAACATGAGATGGCCTTTATTGTCTAGGTAAAAATAAAATCTAGTTGATCATTTTAGTGAAGCTTGCTTGTAAAAATCTCATCGAAAATTTCCACAGTTATCAATTAAGGATATTTGTTATTAACACATTATTATTGTCGAATACATAAAAATGGGTGTACGTTATCAGTATTGTACTTATTAGTATGTATGTATTTTTATTTATTTTTTACCAGTCAAAACAATGGTTTATGGTTCATTATATAAATCTATTTATACTTAAGTTTGAATAGTTTATTGCGCCGATGCGTTATCGATTATAATATTACAGAAGACATTTAATTCCTATGTTATATTGTATATTCTTATGTCAATTTATGGGAAAATACTTTTATTCGGAGGCTGTGAATATTTATACGTCATATTGCAAATAAAAAAAAAACTGTCAGTGTCTCTGATGTTGGCAAACATAGAGAGCGATTTGTGTCTAATCGCAACAGACGAGGTATTAGAACTAAACGAGGTGTGTTTTATTCAGTCGCATGTTTACAAAATAAGTAAGGTTACATTATTTTCAAAATCATGAGCTCATCGGTAAGCTTGAGATGAGTAACTGTAATAAGGTAATATCAGTGTATTCATTTGGCCGCGGCGCATTTCCCATGCAAAGCTGGATAACCTCCGACCGTGATTGGGTTAGGTTCAGTTTGCCGGCAAACGTGTTTCTTAATTGATATTTTCCTGCAACAGGCGTGTCGTGGGAACCGCGGTGGCTCCCACGTTAATTACCGCACTTTATAATGCCAATTGTGACCTTTGCGAGTGAGCTTCGATCAATGGAATGTAATTTATCAATGAAAACACAAATACTATTATTGTTTACGTTAGTTGTACCACATGCAGGTACGGCTCGGTACCTATCAGTATTTACGTTTCAGTTTTATGGGTTTTAAATATTTTCCTGTTTGACGTGCTTGCAAAATATTTTCGCACTTTATTTATATCTAGGACCTAGGTACATCCGTTTATTAATATTTGTCCCCCCGATTGTTTCACAATAGGGTTGTACACAATTTTGTTAACGTACTTTTTTATCAATTGTCAAAACGCAACGCTTCATAAAAAACTTATGTTCGGAATTACGGCGATATATTGATAACTGATGAATGTTTTAATATTATAGGTAAGTATTTTATACAAGTCATTGAAAATATACAACTATATTATCATTTCCAATAAACTGTTATTTTAAATCAATAATGTTTTGAAATTGTTTTTTTATGGTGTCAACAAGCCAATTCAAGTATTAAATTTTCCCTTTCTTCCAATAAGCACCGTCGATATTGTGTAAAATGCAATAATGTTTAAAATACATGATTTTAATATAACGTATTTACCTCGTAATACCGAAGTTAACTTGATAAAGTATAATCAGCATTTTACAGTAACAATTTTTTGTCCCATGTTGGTCTGGGACTTGGCCCATGTTGATCTGGGACAAAAAAAAAAGAATGTGCCAACTGTAGTTCTTGCCTAGCATGTCGTAAAAGTCGACTAATGGTTTACGGGCATTTGGTTATGTGATTGAGTAGGCGACGAGCTAGCCACTTGTCACTCCTTTTTTACAGCTTTTCATCCAACCCAGCCCACTGTCCCATGTTGGTCTGGGACTTAAAAAGAATATGCCAACTAAGGTTCTTGCCTAGCATGTCGTAAATGGCGACTAATGGTATATCGGATTTTGGGTGTGTGATTGTGTAGGCGACAGCTTAGCCGCTTGTCACTGCTTTTTCACAATTTTCTATCTAACCCAGCCCAGCTTTATTTTCGGTTGAACGTGGTTGAAGGGGCATGCTGCCCCTTTGACTCTGCCTACCCCTTCGGGTATCATGGGCGTGATGTTATGTTTGTTTGTTTATAGTAACAAAAACGAATATTGTTTTTTTTTTGTTTTATCATGTTAGGCCCAACTCATAATATTAAAGGTACGATTACCAGGAATTGCGTTGCTACTTTGTAAATGTGTTGTGGGACAAATAAATGCTATTTCTGTAGCACTCCCGGCTCTGTCACCTGTTTGGAATACTAAAGGTGGCTGAGGAAGTTTTTTGTTGCGATCGGTCCAGTGCACCACCACCTGCGTGTTGAGGGCCTACCTAACTCAAGAGATCAACTATAACTCCATCGGCTTAATTACTTATTAGCTGTTGCCCGCTAGTTTGCATGGAATTTAAGAACAACAAAACCATTTTTGCGCAACCCTATTTATTTTTGTTAACTAATTCTGTTTCACCTAAGAAGATTCCCGTGAAAGGTGTCAGTCAATACTCTTTTTCATGCATCGTACTTTTTACGAATCAAATTATTCGGTTTTAAACTTATTTGACTTAATACGCTAACATCATTGTGAAAATAATTATTAATCTCTATTTATTAATGTGAACACGGGTTATAAATTTTCTTCATAAATTTATTACATACATAGATACATAATGTCACGCCTTTTCCCATGGGGGAAGGCAGAGATCACGTACTTCCATTTGCTACGATCCTGACATACACTTTTCGCTTCTTCTACATTCATAAGTCTTTTCATACACGCTCGTCGGTAAAGGGTGCTGTTTACCTGACCTTTTGTTAATACATTACTAATCTGGTCATGGAAAGTCCATCTAGGTCTTCCCCTCCCAACGGCTCCATTTACACTTGCCTTATATATCTCTTTCGTCAATCTTCTTTCATCCATTCTCTCAACATGCCCAAACCATCCAAGGATGCCTTTTTCAATCTTAGTCACTACATCTTCTTTCACTCCACATCGTTCTCTTATTTCTTCGTTTCTTATTCTATCAGTCAGTTTCACTCCTAACATACTTCTGAGTGCTCTCATCTCTACTGCATTTATTCTACACTCGTGCTTCTTCTGCCACACCCAGCATTCACTTCCATACATAAGTGTGGGAAACCAACACTCCTGTATGAACTGCCAGACGTGCTTTCTCAGACACTTTCCGACTGTTCATAAAGGAATGCAGCGCACCATTCACCATGTTGCCCGCATTCACTCTCCTCTCAATATCACTCTCACACTTTCCATCTCTCGTAAACTTTGTTCCTAGATATACCTACAAACTCATTCACTTGTTCTACTTTTTCACCTCCAATCAAAACATCACATTTAGTCAACTCTTCATCCCTTTCAAAGACCATAACTTTCGTCTTACTAACATTTACAAAAAATTATTACTTATTTAAATTTAGAAAAAAAACGTATGAATTGCATACTACGGGAATCGGAAAGTTTATTCATAGAGATTGACACTACTATTCACGTCACATCATCGATATGGCCGGCATCTTGTCATCGAGTAAGGATATTTTACAAAAGATATATCATATGCGTACATTTTAACCGAAAAAATGTTCCGAGACCAGTGAAAACAAAGAAGTGTCCCCTAAGACACAAACAAAAACAAACCATCCTTATTTGGATGATTCCGAGTCTTCCAATCGCGTGCGCTTAAGACATATCTGCATATTATTTACGTGATAATACCAGTATTCATATAAAAATAAATCATAGTTTGAAATAATTTTCATTTGCATCAGGATTCATAACAATATAAATAAAAAAGTCGATTTAACTGCCCTAGAACTTTTTATCGAATTGAAAAAAAATCGAATGGCTGTCATACGGATGCATGACTATTAACGTCAAATTCAAAGTATCACGGAACTCTTCTTATATTAGCCACTGACTAGACTTTAAATTAGTACTCTCGTTAAAATCAGATACACATACGATAAATAAATAGATTTTTAAATGCATTTAATCATTTACGTAATATACCTACTACTCAATAAATTATCACCCGTGGGAACTATACTCGCTAGCGTGTGCATTTTGTTTGGCACAAAAAAAATTATAGCGCATTGCCGTAAATATATTTGTCCAGAACAAAAAGCGGTTTGTGTCATAATCCGCCTCCAACTAGTCTCTGCCAACATCAAATGGAGCTTTCCTGAGTTGTGACGTAAACGATGGATAAACAACAAGTAAACATTTTCTAGCGGTTAATTTAACTTCATACAAATACCAAGTAAAATTTAACGCGAAAGCCTGAATTTTTTTTCGTACAAACAAATAAGTAGGTGTGTAAGATTTACTAAGTGATTGCATTAATTTCTGAAAACCAAACTATTTAAAATACTTAAAGAAAACTTATTTCAATTATTCAAATATTAAGGATAGTTTACTTTTTGTACTGTAATGCAATGTCACTATAAAAAAATTGAGTTTTTACTAATCTATTAAAATAATGCAAAATTAAAAGAATGGTGTTTTTAATCAATGGTAAATTATACATTGCATTGGATTGCATTTTTTATGTGCAATCTATAATGTCTAAATTTTATTATTAATATTTGTTGATATGAACAATTCTTTACTATATTAATACTAGCGCATTTTGTTCAACCAGTCGCCTTGATAATAAGAATGAAATATTTCATTAGTAAACAAAATAAGTAATTGGCAAAAAAAAAAGAAATAAAATAAAATAACACTCGTACTGGCTGAAAGCTACCTAGGTAGATATAAAGTACTTGTACCTCGTAATAATTTAAATATGTTGTCGACAGCTCGGGACATGCGGGCAGTGCGCGTGGGGTGCGTCGCTGCGTGATGCGGCGCGCGTGCGTCAGCCTCTCGCCGGCGGCGGCGTGCGCGCTGCTGCTGGTCTGCGCGTGCGCGCACGCGGCTCATGCGATCGTGCAGCCTGTGAACAAGCTGGCCCCTGGAGGTAAGTACACGTTTCACGAATAATAAACCTGCTCTTTTGTTGTCGCGCGCCGTGTGGAGTTAGAGGTTATCAGTTGGTTTTCGATTCTGTGGTTAGTGTCAGTTAAAGGTCACGAGACCAATAAAAGCCGCTCATTGAAACGTCTCTTTTAGTATCGGCTTTAGGTATGGGAGAACTTGGGTAGACAAAACTACCCGAGTTGTCCCATACCTAGTGATGGACCTATAAACGGGCGGAAATCAACCCTTTAGTTGTTCGAGGCGCAGGACATACATACATACATAAGGCAGGATTATCAAAATTGATTCATGTATCTTGTTTAGAAGGGTGCAACATGCGTATATCTTGGCCGATAACGTTAGTAGGTACCAAGCTTGTTGTACATCCCATATACGCATTGGTTCCAATGAGTTCCTGGTGCTAAATTTCATATTCAGTTTGTTAATGCTTTTATTGTGCTTTTTTGTTAAAATGTTACGTTACCCTTGTTATTGTGTAAGAAACTATAAATTTCATATTTAAAGAGCAATCTATAAAGCGAAGTGTGACATTCTCACGTTCAGTAGGAAACGAACAGAATCACCTTGTTTGTTTCTATAAACATTGTCCTCCTTTCTCTTTAAGATTACTCAGCACCTCCGTATTATTGCTGCCTCCAATCAGATGACGTAAAACTCACTTACATCAAAAGAAAACTTGATAGGCCAAGCGACATTTGAGTGTTAATTTAAAGTATTGGTACCTATAGTTTAGAACTGACTGTAAGAAAAGTCGATTCATTAGAATCGCTTGACGATTGAATGTATCCCGGCTGAGGCTGAGTTGTAGACAACACCTGGGGCCCGGGGGGTACGCAGACTACACAATGACGGCACGGCGGGCAGCGCGCGGGCACGTGTAAACAACGCGCTGGCCGTTAGCGCGCCGGATATTAGCAAAAAACTTCCGCGGCCGTTGATCCGCCGCCGTGGGGCCACTCGTGGGCCGCAATTTTGTTTTTATTTATGTATTTTTTTTTCTCGGAGTGTGCTGAATCCCTCGCCCGTGTTCGGTATCGCGCCGGTTTAATTCGTCAGATAACGCGAATCGAGTGTTGTTTGTTTGTATGCCAGCGGGCGCGCGGGCGACCGACGAGTTAGTGAGGCCACGTTTAGGAGGTGCCCCGACTTATTTTTTGAACCGAATCGGAACCATTCGCGCACATATTACTTTATTTAATACATTTGTTTGTCTGAAACGGGACTTTCAGCAATACATAAAACCGTTTAGTTGCTTAGAAACGTATAGAAGAATGGAAGGGTTAAATTTGAAGGCGAGTATCCGTCATCTTCCATAAAAAATATTGTGTAATTCCTAATAGGTTGGTTTGGTTTTATTACCGATACTATCTGTCACTCTGAACTTACAATTCCCAGAACGGTAGACCGGTCTGATGGTGCATCCACACATGCCCGGCGGCACGGTCGGCGGCCAGGCCGGCTAAGCTGGCACCGCAACGCGCGGCTTTATACATAACAAAATGTCAGAATTGAATTGGGATGATAGTGCAGTACTTTTATTGATAGAAAAGTATCAAGAAAACGAACTGTTATGGAACCCAAGGCATAAGAATTTCCAGAAGCAATAAAAACCGCAGGCCGCCTCTAACGCCGGCGGCAAAACCAGCGGCAAAGTCAGCAGCAAAGCAATCTGAAAGCCGGCGGTATGTGTGGATGCACCATTATGAATAAATTAGGTATGGGATATGTTAACTGAACAAACTAACTATACTTACATAACATTGTCCTAGGACTAAATGTTAATGGTGGTAACTCGTATAACGAAGGCGCTGTCGTGACGTTAATAGTACGTGAACTTTTTTACATAAAATAATTAACAACTTTGTTATCGTTATAGGAAACTAAGTGCCCGACTTAATTCACAAATAAGATCCATTACCTATTTACATGTACGTGTCAAGTCAGGACAGCAATAATTTACAGAAAAGTCCTCGTAAATTAATTAGTTTTTTTTCTGCATTCATTAGCATAGTATTGAGTGAGTACGATTGAAACTATTAGGTACTGTTTGTGTGGGTTCAATGTACTGTACTGTGCCCTCAGTTTAGATACTAAATGGTAATAGTCCATCTGACAAGTAAACGTGATATGATTACCATAACATTTTCGACACTTAATTTTGAATATAGGTGATGGGTTTTCAAGAAAGTGCAAAGAGAGAAGGATATCATAGTAAACATACACAACTGCTTTAGAATGTTCACTCATACATAACTTCCGGTACCTATAACAGTAGGCCGGTATCTAAACAACTATATCTACACAAAATTGTCCAAGGAACATTCTGGTTTTGTAAATATATTTGATCAGGACGCAAAGTGTATGGATACGTAAATTAGTGTGAAATAGTTATTATGCGCGTTTCAGATACTTAAAAGATCTACAAAAAAATGTCTGCCAAGTTGCTTGTCTGAAGAAAGTAAGGATTATATATGAAAAATAGGTTAAAGAAAGTTATTTAATAAGTAATAATGATATTACATACATAAATGACATCGCCCGCAATCCCCGAAGGGGATTCAGCCAATAATAATACTGGGCTGGGTTAGATGGATGGATATTACTCATAGAAATAAACCTTTACTTTTCAATGACGTAGAATAGTGCAATAATTGAATTATTTTACCAATCTGTAAGTATTGTTAATATTGTTTGCATCGGATAAAACCCAGTACATCTCTTTTAGCCGGTTAACGCTCTTATCGTGCAAAGTATGAGTATTGTATTACCTATGGTTTAGGTATACGTTATCGACGTAAGTTAAACATGTTTATGCTATCTCACGTGACTATACGTAATTCAGTCTACGTAGCCAAAACAAGTGCATTTTCTTCGTGTGTAGAATATGTCTAGCACTTTAATGCACGTGCCAACGGTCATAATGATGCACCTATTACATGTAAATATGGAGAAATACTTGTCTACGGTGTATGTAATACGTAGTATGGAATTCCGTGTTGCGTAATTTTACGTCCACACCTAAATACTTGTAATTACAAATATGATATAGGAATGAATGGTTCCGCTAGTCTAATCGTGTGTATTCTCTAAGTACTATATATATCCAGACTGTTACTGGGTAATCTAGAACGAATTAATATCTGTAAAAATAGCACTTAATGTAACATAGTTCAACGTTTGAAATGCGGACTTAAAGTCCGCATTTCAAACGTGCGCCAACTTCCGTATGTCTAGATTTATTTTATTATAGTAGTCAAATAAACAATTATAAAATATTTCATTTGATCACTAGGGAAGTCAATTGTACCTGTCTTAAAAAGGATACATGGAATGAGTTCTCACTCATTCCGCGTGTACATTTTTCGTCATAATACTAAATTTCCGTCTTATTTTAAACCCAAGGTTTCTTATCCAAATGTTTAAAGGTATTTATTATAATAAAGAATGCTGAAAGATATAATTTACCCATTATGTTGATTCATCTTTAAAATTCTAAGTCATTAAACAGCTGTTCCAATCCAACACGTTTAATTCTCAGACACAGATGAAACGAAATTATACATTTTATTGATCATTTAATCATAAACTAATGTAGCTTTTGTTCTCGAATGTTGACTCCGCGCACTCAACTCTTACGTAAAAAAACATTTGTTTTGTAAACGTTGCATCGAACGCACTTCTTATAAATATAGTGCCAAAAATCCGGTTGTTTTGATAAAAATAAGAAAGCAGATAATCTAAACATTCATAAACATTGAATATTTCTGGCGATGACTGTAGACTTAGTTTATGTTTGTAAAACTACAAGGCTAATCTCCGAGCTTGCTACTTATATAAAAAAACATGTACATACATCTTCAGATATCCCTATTACTAACACTTTTTTTACCTGTTATTCAGGCCATTTATGTACCTATGTCCACAATTCACAAAAACTGATAGTTTTTAATTCCTTAAACAATTAACTGTTCATTGTTGATTTCCATGCAATTTTAGTATCGTAATTGAAGTATCTTTACATTATGTAAATAGCTTTTTATTTTTTCCTTCATTTTATAATAGAATACCTACTTTGAACATGTGCTGTTAAAAGTAGTCGTAAAATATTTCAATGATCCGAAGTCTGAACGCTGTCTAAGGAAATCGTATTTTCGTGTGTTTCTGTTATATTATATGGCTAGACCACAAGTTTTGGGTGTGGTTAATCAAACTTCTCCGATTTTCAGAACATATGATAGTAAGTACATAATAAAGGAATTATCCATTCCTAGTCCTATGTATATAGACACCGCATATTTTCCCAATTTCTACTACGGAATTGTGTAAAACCGTATTAAAATAGGAAATATTTTGGGATGTTATTCTAATACAAGTGTATCTCTAAATCCCCTTGCAATAACTGTGTGTTAAGGTATGCATGTCGGCCCACAGACACCCCACTCGCTAATCTTGGGTTACCGGTTGTTTACAAAGCGTATATCTACGCGGGACCAGCTGCCGGGGTCAACGAACTTTGTCAACGACCCCTTCTACGACCCTTCGGATTGAGTTTCCCTGGACAGTGAACT
Organism: Glyphodes perspectalis; assembly: GCA_951394215.1. Classification (NCBI taxonomy): domain Eukaryota; kingdom Metazoa; phylum Arthropoda; class Insecta; order Lepidoptera; family Crambidae; genus Glyphodes; species Glyphodes perspectalis. The sequence goes on along the minus strand of OX596200.1, from coordinate 13,212,009 downwards.
TAGCAAAAATTATGACCTGATAAAGAACTGTTTATTTGCTGTTAGTTTTAATAAAGACACAAATGTAATAAAGCCAGAGTAAATGTTTGTAATTAGTTAATTATTACCTAAATTGGTAAATTAACATTTAAACGCATTTGTTATTACTGATAAATTGTTTTTACCTGGTATAACATAAGATACATGATAATTTTACACATGTTTAAGGTACACTAATTTTGTACAATGTTATGATATGAATTAAATTTAGTGAATGATTTATTATTAAAGTTAATGGGATAGTATTAGAATAATTCAAATTCATAGATTGGCCTCATCAGCTAGTTATTTAATTAAATTGGCTTTATGTATTATAGATTAGAGGTATACTTCCAAGTCCAGACGATCCCAGCGGGTGGCGCCACATTGTCCAAGACAAAGCTTTATTAATGTAAGCGCTTATAACACCTACATGCTGATACCTAGACCAATTTACTACAATGTTATCGTAAAATAACTTTACAACATTCAGCGTTCACAATATCACAGTAATTATTAATGCGCCGTAAAATTTTCGGTCATATCTAGTTTTATTAGATTGTGACACGTAAGTACAAAAAGTCCTAACTTCACAATAAACACAAATGTAGTTTGAAAAATATTCATTCATAATATCACTTTTAAATAAGTAAAATACTTAAACAAATTTTTAATTATACAGATAAATGAATTAATAAACGTTTATTTGGCACTAAAATATAATAATTTTACAAGTGTAGTTAATAGCTTATGGATTTTACCGACTAAGAATTTTAAAATTTCTTGTACAAACACTGATTTCTAAAATAGTACGCCATTCTGCTTTCATATTGCAACGTACTCCGTGACTACAAGACCATATCTATTGCGACTGTTAATATGGTACCTAGTCATGATTCATAAATCACATTAAGAATTTATTTTTTATTTTTGGCTGAATGTGGTTAAAGAGTCTTGCTGCCTCTTAAACTCAGGGATTGTGGGCGTGATGTTATGTATGTATTCTATGAAACTTTGTTACATTATGGAATGTTATTTTGTTGTTCGTAGGTAAGTACTCGTATACGATAAAGATAATAATCTTCCAATTGCGCGTAGGGTTCCGCCGTAAGATACATCAATATTATATAATAACTTGGTGATTTATATATTCAACGATACCCCTAGAACCTTATAGTGATTAATAAATAATTTTTATAACACGTCACATTTTCATTTATGAATTAGAAATATCATCTGAGAGCCGCCTCGATAACAACAAAAAAAAATTTAATTAAATGTGAAAAATGCTATCATTAATTACAATTAAAAAGTTCTGAAAGCGATATTTTTCGTTTTACGTTGGGATGTGGAACCCTACAAACGAAGATTACGTAGGTTGCCCAATTTGATATGCGATAAGGATGCTTACAAATAACACATACACACTGATAAACCTATGGCGCCATGATGTTTGTCCGCATGTACTCTAAATATCGTGTGATAGGTGTTGTATGAATAACATCATCGTATGTCACTCGATCATAGCTGTTATTTGTCATTTCTAAGAACATACCGAATTCCTGCTAGTTTTGTTTGCTTGAAAAGGTAATAGTCGAAGTATCGATGCACTTAATGAATCGTAATTAATATTATAATCGGCCGGCTTTACGCCTCCAATTGAGGGCACTTGTTTGGCGGACCAAGACAAAGGGGCAAACTTACCCCTTATTATGTGCTAGAAATTTAAAAATATTTTTGAAGTTTTCGCTACGTTTAAAAATAGGATACTTATACTATACATATATGCCTACGTCTGTTGGGGTACAGCTTACTGGTCTTGAAACTTAACCTATATATTGGTCACAGATACTAAATTGATAAATAAGTTATAGTTAGCAATCAATACTATCACAGACTACAAATAAGTGGAAATATTTTATGTATTGTAATAGTTACAGTAGTAAGTTTTGAATGTGGCATCGCAAATCATTTAAAATTTCTGTTTATCTACGGCCTTTAAACTTACTTTCTATACAAATTATTATTATTTGAGTATTATTTATCACTAACAATTTAAATAATCACGACTTTGATTTTCAATTGTTAGATAAACATTGACGAAAATATGAAATTACTTTTAGAAGGTCATATTATGACAATATTACATTCGAAACACGTATTATAAGTAAAAAAAATTTAAAACAGCAGTATTTTACTTGATTTTTTTACTGGATATATATTTATATAATACTAGCTGTGCCAGCGGTGTCACCCGCGTTTATGGTTAATATTTTAAAGACTATTCCGTCATACATGATTTCTATGTAACTTTAACCATTAAGGCTGCACACGCGACGGAAGCTTAAAAAATTGAGTAACTTTTCCCGTTTTTCCAAAGTTTCCCTTCACTACTCTGCTCCTATTGATTGTAGCGTGATGAAAAGTATACTATAACCTGCCCAGGAGTATGAAAAATAATAGTACCAAGTTTCGTTAAAATCCGTCGAGTAGTTTTTGTTTCTATAAGGAACATACAGACAGACAGACAGACAGACAATTTTACTGATTGCATTTTTGGCATCAGTATCGATCACTAATCACCCCCTGATAGTTATTTTTAAAATATATTTCATGTACAGAATTGACCTCTACAGATTTATTATAAGTATAGATGACATGACATCTATTATTTTCTAGAGACGTATTCCATTTTCTCGTAACTCAAGTTAAGAAGCGAGCGAATGTAAAATTAATAAACTGCTTGTTTTTCGACGCATTGTCGATTATGACTCGCGTTATTTATTTGAAAGTATTTGTGCAGCGGCACAGATATACGCGTTCGCCATATCCGTGTGTGTTACGATGATGCAATAATAAGTTATTACACCTCGAAACTCGTGGGAATGCCGGCACGAAAACTTATTACAACGCTGTAAAAAAGTGACTACGTTATCATAACATTAAAAATGTTTATAAAAAAACACAAGTAAAAACTGCCTTAATAGCTATTTAAATGTCCAAACACTAAAAAGTATAAAATAAATTCTATCGAATGCTTCGATGAAAGTATTAATCTTTAACACGTATTTAAATATTTACAATAATCAGTTAGTTTTGGAGTCGGTGCCAGCGCGCGTAATTATATTATCATTTCGGAATTTGCAATTATTTGGTTCCTTGGTGAAGGGTGGTAAAATAGGTTTTGAATATACAAAATCAATAGTAAGTTAATACTCATATTTTAACTAATTTGTTTCATATTGTTATTAGTAAGGTAATTTGTTATTAAGTGTCTACTTTTTTTTTAGTTTGGCTGGCACCGACTCCAAAACTAACTGATTATTGTAAATATTTAAATACGTGTTAAAGATTAATACTTTCATCGAAGCATTCGATAGAATTTATTTTATACTTTTTAGTGTTTGGACATTTAAATAGCTATTAAGGCAGTTTTTACTTGTGTTTTTTTATAAACATTTTTTGCGGGGTTTTTTGAAGTCGGTTTTTATTTTTGTTAAAATTTAACTTATTTGTTACTTTTTAGTGAAATTTATTAAAAGGTAGGTAGACCAAATCAAAACGAGCTGCTTTAATGAGACAGTGCCGGTCTTATGAGATTAAAGACGAAAAGGTATAACGAGCCTTTAATATTTAAAGAATTACTTAAAACTACTAATCTTCAAAGAGTTATACCTTTCATCATCAGCTAAGCAACATAACATGATGAGTACGAGATGCAAATACTGGAATCGTTTTAGAAACAATAAATAAAACACTTAACATGTCGTTAAAATTTAAGAGTGGCCCTCGTTTTCATGGAACCCCATCACTAGACCAAGACTTGGTGAAATTGAGACTATCTCGAGAATAACATTCAATATGGCCCTGTAATATTGAAAGAATTATCCACGAACTCCTAATCGTTAAGGAGTTGCACCTTCCATCATCAGCTCAGCAACATGAGATTATGAATACCAGACGTAAATACTTGAATTGTTTTAGAAAATAACTAAAATAGATTGTACGCGCCTATAATACTTGAGGGTTTCCCTCGATTTGCCTAAGATTCCTTCATCAGATCCAGATGTGGTACCAATAGGACCAACTCCAGGATATACCCTTTTGAATAAAAAATAGAACTCTAAAAATCGTCTTACAATTCTCGAAGATATCAATATTTAAAGAATCATAAACTAATTCCTAATCGTTAAGGAGTTGTACCTTCCATCATCAGCTCACCATCATAAGTTGATAAGTACCATACGTAAATACTTGAAAAATCTTAGAAAATGTCTAAAACACATTGTACGTGCCTATAAATTTTGAGGGTTGCCCTCGATTTTCCTGGGATCCCTTCATCAGATCCTGACTTGGTGGCAATGGGACCAATTCGGGAGTAAACCCTTTCGATTAAAAAAAAAATTTTGGAAATCGGTTAACAATTCTCAGAGATATCGAGTAACATACATACAAAAAAAAAAAAAAAAAAAAAAAAAAAAAAAAATTCAGTCGAATTGAGAACCTCCTCCTTTTTTTTGAAGTCGGTTAAAAAGTGTTAGCAATTAGAGATCGTCCGAAAATAAATTTAGGTAGGCATGAAAGTTTATAAATAGAAGCGTCACGTTAAAATTAACTAACAGCCAGTCTGCGATTGCGAAGTTTGAACGTTTAGTAGGTTATAAATAAAGATGCGTGTATCGGATTATTTGTGGAGCAGGCAGGTTTTATGCTGTCGTGATTTTAATGACAGTAAAGTGTTAAATTGATAAATCATGAAAACAAATAATGATGTAAGAAGATAATAACAGTATTCAAATAACTAAAGAGATAGTTCATACTAGCTTCAGCCCGCGACCTCAACCGTTTAGACTTCAAAATTAAGCCGAAGAGTAATATTATCCTGGGTATTCCCCACATTCGTGTAGGACTTTAAAATTTTTCCAGCTGTTTGTAGTTCTTCATCTAACCCAACTCAATTTTATTTTACGGGTGCTTGTAACTCCTTGGTTTTTGTATACTCCTTCGGGTATTGCGGGTGGTATCTACTTACAGTTCCCATCATTGATTAATATCTGTATTACAAGCATGAGCTGTTTTTTTCCAGCCATTAAAGTGTGACTATGAAGACAAATATCCAAATGTACGAACATTTGCATTTATGCATAATATTAACACAAACTTATCTATTCAGTTGCTAAAACTGCATATATACATGATGATGTATCTCAATACAACACCCCCTCTGTACCGTTACACTAACTTAAGTACTTATGTAGTGTGTGTATGCATAATGTGTGGCCGAATTATATAATTTGTTTGTTCAATGTTAAGTTCAATGACAAATGTAAATACTTACATAGTCTTTAATTCCTGAGGCGACGATTAGTAAACTCGTATTTGTCTGAATCTTTGTACGCAAAAGGTTAAAGCTATATATGTGTACTGTTGTTTTTATGTAATATTTTAATTGTAAATATATAATATTACGGATAGCGCGCGAGTTGAATGCAGAGCTCAGGTATGTCTCGTCTCAGGCCCCGACTGCATTCAACTCGCGCGATACCTGTACTTATATTCAACGTCTTTCGGAAATTATTTTTGTGAAATAGTAAATTTCAAAATCTGCACTTGCACTGTTATTTTTTAATCGGATATCGAGCCATAATCGAATTGAAACCTTACAGAAACGATAGTAAACAGTCAACTATGAAAACATAATACAAAGGTCACTTAATTACCAAGTAAAAAAGTCGGTTTTAATGTTTATTTCTTTACTAACTTAGTTTAAACTAGCAATTAGGTATGTCGTGTGGTCTCAAAGATTTAGAACACTAAAAAAGCACAGTATAAAAAAAATCCTTACAGTAGGCCCACGGAGACGTCTAGATTGGGCAATCGTGTGATAATGATCAATGAGTGGTGAGACGCGAGGGGGACGAGCCCCAGCTGCATACTTCGCAGTTCGTAGTAGCTTGGGACACGTCTTCTAGGGCTATGGCGTCTTTACAGTTTTCATTCCTTATTAAATAAATATCATGCATACATGTTCTGTGAGTGCGTGCAAATCTTAAATTAAATTGTAAGAATAACTATGTAAAACATGGATAAAAAAATGAAAATGAAAGTAGGGCCCCGTGTCGTTGGGTTTCTTGCCGTTTCTTCCCCTCGGCTTTACTTACAGGTCCGAAATGGTGGTAGTTTTAGTGATTAATTTATGACGTTCAAAAAGTGATTTTGTAAGTCCTATTTTGAATAAAGATATTTTGAGTTTGAGAGGAAACTAAAAAGTTTAGTTAAGTTGAGTTTGAAAACTTTTTATTTTAGGAAAATATTATATGTATTTTGATACTTCTTACCCCTAATTATAAAAAATAATGAATGGGGGTGGCATCCTAATTTATTATTTTTTATAATTTCGCAATAGCAATATCCGGCTCGTAAGACATCCACCTTCCAAATTTTAAATTTGAGACAACCCTTCCGTACTCGCGTAAATACTATTCAGGCGGCGGTACCGCCCAACTTCAAAGGCGTCGGCCTACGGTAGGGAAAATTTGATATACTGTGACTAAAGTATGTAATAATAACTTTTCCTTTTTAATCGTCTAGCTAGATTTTTATTTACCTACGTATTTTTTTTTTAACTTGATTATTATGTCTTCTATTTAGGCGCTGTCCATTGTTTCGAAACGTGTCTCATGAGATTTTTCCTCAAGTCTCCCATTTTTTCGTATGTCAATAATATAATATATGAATATATTTTTCTTTACGACAAAAGTATTTCTACACGTGGAAGATTTTTTGAAGGAGCTGTCGAAATATTCCTTTCATGTTAATGCTAAAATTTTCCGCTTATTTATTCATATCCTCTAATGTTATCACATGACATATACATTCTCGCAGAATCCTAGTGCATGGTGTATACATAGTCACCGTGCCTTACACTTAGCTAATATCTATATTATAAACTTACCAATATTGTCCTTTGGTTTAACAACAATTGATTTCATTACTTTCTGTGAAAAAACTATTTTCCTTTCTTCGGACTCAAAGATCGTGTTAATGACTACTGTGATCATTCAAGCTCACAATGGACTGTTAAATTGTTGAAAGACTTGCTTTATAAGTTCCATGCTGCCATGAATTGTAATTGTAGAAGCCAGATGAAGCCGCAAATACGTGCTACTTTGTAATAATAGAAACACTACGTATACCTAAACAAACACATGACCTGACCTACGCCACGCGCGGTGCTCGCTCGCGGTGCGACCGTAAGTGATCACCGGATATAAACAAACGTGCATCCAACACTCGACACCGATGACTCGTAAACTAATCTCTTATTACATCGCTAACTCACTATAAATGTGATCCAACTCTGAACTACTTGACGTCTCGTACGCTCGCTGCGCACACGCTCCGCCTTGGGTATCTGCGACATAATATTAATGAGTTTCGAGAAGTGAACACATATAAACTTATTCATTAATCAGATAACGACGCCGGTACGTCTTGTCATATGTTACTTAACAGTAGACGTTTGTATTTTAAATAAAGCTTACTTGCTTTTTAATTTGTGTACACACATGATCCATTATTTTTTTTGTATTTGACTGGCTCGATGGCTCATTAAGTAGTGACCCTGCCCCATGCGCCAAGAGTTGTGGGTTCGATCCCCACCCAGGACAAACATTCGTCTGATGAATACTTGTGTTTGTTCTGTGTCTGGGTGTTAATATCGAATATTTAAGTATATATTTGTAATACCACTGTTGATTCTGATATTCGTAACACAAGTGCTTAAGTTACATACCTCGGAGCCTCGGTGTCAATGTATGTGATGTGATGATGTAGTCTGATTATTCCGAGACGCTTTATGCCTGAAGTATAGGGATAAGACTTACGTAGACGTCATTATACGAAATTTTTAAGTGCTTAGTAAGGTTAATACAGTGTTTATAATCTGATGAAAATATAAACTTGCTATTGTGTCTTTGTCACCTGTGTAGAAATTAAGATTTTCAAAACCACCAAACAACCTTTTCGAGGCTAATTCATCGTCTTAACTACTATCAGACGTGATAAACATTAAGTGAAAGATTAGACGGATAATTATTGGTTATTATTATAATTACTGGAATGTTAGTTTAAAATGAACAATAACAGTAGTACTTATCTCTTAATTTAATACATTGTATTATGATTAATAATCATCATCTACGAGTGATTACGATGCAGTAAATTATCATTGTACAATGTAGCACATGACGCAGTTGTCCCGATGAGTTGCGAACGTTACCTGACCTAGGTGAACGAAGCATCGAACGCAATCGTGTAAGTGGAGATGCACCGTATCAGCGGCGAGACGCGATACGTGCGGCGAGTGCGCACTTCGCCGGGGCGCGCGCGCCGCGGGCTGCGAGCGGGCTGTCGCGGTCGCGGAATGATCGCCGCCGCATCTGATGGAGCGTGACCTACCGCACACGGCGGCCGCGACGCACACACGCGCACTGCCCTCACTGAACCATTTGTATACACACCGAGACCGGTGTACCTGACCGGGTAGACACCCGGACTTGAGCCGTGTAATTGTTGCAAATGTTATTTTTAAAACTGCGCACAAATACCATTTAATTATAGATACTATCGCTATACTAAGTAACATACTGATATTTGTTACGTTATAGATATTCTAAATTACGTAATTTACAATGTGTAGCAAAAATGCAATACTACAACAATGTAATCAAATCTTGGGAGTCAATTTAACATACTTCTTATTGTCGTATCGTAATGACATTTTGTATGCAAATGTGATTTGAATGTCTGCAGCAGCCGATCTCGTGATGCCATGAGGTTGATAATTGAACTCTTTAGTGATTAATATTAAACCCATCGTGTTAGGCTCATATGATTTGTTTTGGCGAGTTTAGTTGATTTCACTTGGTGTCTAGGGTCTGATAATTGAACGAGGAGGTGGATGGCAGAAATTAATTAATTATACAGTAAGTAGTTATGACAATTCTTGAGATGTCCAATATGAAATTAATTTTCGATGCACAAACGCTGCTCTACATTATCTGGTTTTGCCGTCTGAATAATCAAGTCTCCAGAATTCTCAAAACAATGATATATATTCTTAGTACATTCTAACAATGGTGATAATAACTATATGTAATTTCCGGCTAGCTAACTTACTGAGGCTGTAAAGACGAAATGCAATGCAGCTAAATTTCAGTGTAAGTCTGCGGGGCTGACAGATTATTAATATATACGCCTTGGGATAGTCCTGTGAGCCTGGGAGTATTTCATAATACCTATCGGTATAAAATGTTGAAACACATTATGGATTTACATGGCATACAGAGTAAACTTAATACCATGTTGTAAATATCTATAATGCCCTTGTAAGGCAGTGGGTTAATGATTTTTGCATACACAATGTAAAATGTCACCCTAAAAAGATATGCATTTATTCGGTTCCAAATATTCATATAACATGACATAAATAAATGGCAAAATTTTTAACAGTTCTGCTAAATGTGGTCAATTTAGAAAAATCACTTTTTTAAATTAGGGATGTACGTTATAATGTGAGTCACTCGAAGTTTAAGGTACAAAAATATGCAAAACAAACACTCCACTCTGAGGAAAACATTAACTATTTTTATATACGTTGCTGTCTACTCGCAACTACAAGGTCGTAATGTACTGTGGAGAGGAAGGCGGACTATTGATAGTATTAATATATTTTTTAAAAGTATTTCCTTTTATTTATGCTCCACGTAAATATTTAGAACCAAAATATATAATGTGCAGAAATTTTATTTGTTTAATCAAATGCAGATAACAATACATCGCTACATTGTTACAAGGTGAAGTCAAACTAAAATAGATATAATTTTCCATAAATAACCTAATGGCAATATGTAAATATATTTATATGTGATAGTAGCGCCCCGCGATTACACCCGCGTAGCTCCCGTTCCCGTGGGCATACAGGGTTAAAATAAAGCCTTTGTTACTCGCTGATAAAGTAGCTTTCTTTTGGTGAATATTTTTTTCAAATCGGTCCAATAGTTTCGGAGCCTATTCAATGCAAACAAAACAAACAAACAATCAAATCTTTCCTCTTTATAATATTAGTATGACAAGCATACATCGTTAGCATCTTCCTCCGTCTAGTGGTTTATATTGTATCTATGTACCGATCTTTATAACTTGTGTTTCTAGTCGTGGTTGCACTGACCTTTAGTTTGAAGTCTGGAATTCATCAAACTAAACGGTGACTTCTAATCCCTCATTCTGTTTATCAAAATTATTTGAATGTCCCGTATTGGTCTGGGATGTGGAAATAGGTGAGCCCGAGCATTATAGTAAATAATGAAGCAATTGAAGTGGTCAATTCTACTGTATTTCCCGGGATCACCTTGGATTCAAAATTGTAATGCGCTCCTCATATTGCGGCCCTGGCAGGGAGACTTAGCTCTGCGGCATATGCAGTCAGGAAAATAAAGTACTTAACTGATGTTGAAACGGCAAGATTGGTATATTTCAGTTATTTTCATAGTGTCATGTCATATGCTCTGCTGCTGTGGGGTTCTGCGGCCAATATTAAGACTATTTTCATTTTGCAGAAGAGGGCCGTCAGAGCCATATACGGCCTCAGACCATGTGATTCACTCAGAGAACTGTTTAAAGAAATCAAGATTTTAACACTAGCATCACAATACATTTTAGATTGTATCATGTATGTTTACAAGAACATTCAGATATTCCCAAAAAAATCAGATACTCATTCTTTTAACACTAGAAATAGACACAGACTTGCTGTTCCAAATCACAGACTTAATGAGAGTGGTAATTCTTTCATTGGGTTAAGTATAAAAATATTCAATATGTTACCTCAAAATCTCATTGATTTACCTGTACATAAGTTTAAATTATATGTTAAAAATTGTTTGATTAAAAAGGGCTACTACAAGATAGAAGACTATTTAAATGATAAGAATATATGGCTAGACCCAGAATAGGCTGTTCGCCTGCACTGCTAAATTTACATTCACGTATAAATTGTAACTAATAGTTATTAAGACTTGGCATTTTAAAAGAGTACCTATCGAGTTTCTTGCCGGTTTCTTCTCGGTAGAATCTACTTTTTGAACCGGTAGATATTGATCTTATTCTGACGATTTATAAGTGTTTTTTTTAAGCCTACGTAAATAAAGACAATTTCATTTCATTTCATTTCAATGTGCCAAAAGTGTTCCCTACCTATAATGTCGGAATAGGCTACTACGTACCTAGGGGGACCGGGCTACGTATAGCTAAAATGGTTAATGGAACTAACTCCTTCATGATCTCTATTCTCTGTAATGTGTTCATTAAATAAGTCCACAAATAATAAAATTATCTTATAGCCTTTATATAAAAGAAAAGCTATACCTTATTTAAAACTCAGGATACAGAAGAGATTATTACAATTTTATTTTCTTTAATTGTCTTATATACATATCTATACTAATATTATAAAGAGGAAAGATTTGTATTTTTGTGTGTTTGTAATCAATAAACTCAAAAACTACTGTGCCGATTTCAAAAATTCTTTCACAATGGGAAAGCTACATTATCCGGAAGTAAAATAGGCTATATTTTATCCCTATATTCCTACAGGAACGGGAACTATGCGGGTGAAACCGCGGGGCGCTGCTAGTCTAGTATAAAATAATCTTGATGATGTGATTTTAAGAACGGACGCGAGCTGAGATTTTGAAAAATAGGTATTTTAAACAACTGTTGCTGTCCAGAGAGACGTGCGATAGGGACAACTGAAGCTCAAGCTGAATATTGCAAAGAAAAATTTCAAAATTCGAGGTAAGGTTCAACGATTTTTTTCCTCAGTTACACATATGTGACAGAAATTTCACCCATGGAATAATAGGTACTTTTTAGGGCTTCTGTTTGATTGGAAAACAAGTTATCGAGAAAATAAAGACATATAAGCATAGAATAAGTACTTAAATATTTATTTTCAGTATGAAAATAATTTCTATGGTGTTACAAATCAAAGAGGAATCCGTCGAGAACGTTTGTATGGAAAATACAGTGCCCGCCTCCTGTCTTAGGGTTATCTCTCACCCGGCAGATAACTAAATAAAACTTTGTTCACCACTGTTGTTCTTTAACAATAATAGTTTTCATTACCTTTGTTGCGGGGCGAAGTGGCTGTGGTCACACTATAATAAAAAAACATTGTCGAAATTCTAACACTCCCACGCAACTACGCTTTATGTACTATTTTTCAATTTATTTGGTTTTATCAGTTTAAAGTATTGTTTTATTTTTTATGTTCGTTTACGCCACATCGGAGTAAACAGGAAAGAATCAACCAATTTTTTATCGTCCGATAATCATTCATGCGATGCCACTTCATTTTCCTCGTAAAAGAAGACGTATACGGGTTCATACATTCTTGGGCCTAGATGTAAAAAGATGAAAGTGGTGTCAATTAAAAGCTTGTAGATTATTAAACCACTCCTGAAAGTTTTGCGGATTTTGGCAATCTGCAAAGTTATATAAGAGTTCTTAGATACTGAGTAAGAATTAATAAAAGTGAGGTTATGCAACAAATTGATAACAACCTATAATAAACAGCTGATTTTTGAACTGCGATTGCTATTTTATTTAAAAAGACTTTATTATTTGTACCTAGTTTTTATTGTATTGTATTGAGTGGGAGAATGTAATGGAACTAGCAAATATATGACAGTATATTATAGGGAAAACAAGGATGTGATGTTACAAAAAAACACTTTTTAAATAATAATTATCTTTTATTCATCTTAATTATAATCAGAATATCGTCTAAAAAGTGCCCAGCTGGAATTATATTATTACCTTGGTACTTAGCCCAACCATGGTACCACATTATTGACATTAATGTGCGCTGCAGCCTACAGATAGTTCCAGTAATGTTTAGGGATTTCTTCCGTTTCTCTAGAGAGACATTGACTAAAATGTATAAAAATATTTTTTTCGATATCATATTAATCAAACACCTGGAAACTCAAAACGCAAGCCCATTTGACAATACAAGACTAGTGATCATAGATTGAAAGACAGGGAGCTGTCACTGAACAGATTAAAAAAAAACAGTAATAAATCGATTTGGATTATGGATGGGAAACTCCATAAACTTTTAATGCATCAGTCAAGGTTTAATAAATGTTCATTCGTATTATACTAAACTGCTCCCATTAGCCAAGTGTATTAGCGTCAATATTTTCATAGCGTGACGATATGACCTTTTTTTGTTAGTTTCCGACAATGCTCGCCTGAAAGTTTTTACACGGAGGCGCCTCGCGGGCGCGCCTCGACTCGACACGACACTATACGCTCGCAAATGCACTACAATTGAGCCGTTCCGTCGGCTATTTATTTAATTTTCGACTTTACTTTTACGTAGATAAGAATACTCTTTTATACTAGCGTTCATTCTAGACTGCAGCATTCTGATTGCAACGGTATTGTGAGCATATTGTGGCTGTGCTTTTCTTTCGTATAAACGAAGGGGTATTAATCGTTATAATTGGAGTGTCCATGCAAATAATGAGAGTTTAATTAATGTAAGTTGTATATATCTCGGTAAAGTTACAAAAATATATTACTTGTAATAAACAGTAGATATTCATTTAGAATTATGCAAAAACAATACCGGAATATGAACTTTAGTTTTTCGACCTAGACCAATAAATACATTTTGCATAATATGTACAGTGTATATAGGTATGTAACATACTTTATTATCATTCGTTTTATGCGTGCTTCAAACGTAACATTCGTAAATGCTAATTACGTTAAGCTCGTCGCTAAACAACAAGTGAGAAATAAAAGTCGACAGGCCGATGCCAATTTCTAATAAATAACCACGGTACAATTGTCTCATCGCCACACGATCCTCAAGAATTGAGCTCATTACTTATGATTCGTTCGAATCTCGTTGTTATTCCAATGTCGCCTTAAATGCAATTTCAAGGTTCCATTCGTCCGATTCGGACGCTCGTGTGAAAGATTAGCGATGTTTTAAAATAGCTTTGTTTGTGCTCTGATAACCGGCGATAGCGCTCCGCCCCCGCGCGACCGACCGCCGACCACCCTAGCTTTGACATTTGTGATTAATCGCCGTTCATTCATTAAACTCATTATCTTCTAGTTAAGTTCACCATAATTTAGAAGGAAATATAAGCGTCTAACTGCTAATTTACGGCTCATACACGTAGCAAATTATCCGCGCGCATACCTCGCTGTATAGCTAGCGATATTTTGTTATTTTTACAATTCGGAAACGATAACATTCTTTCGACTGCTCACAAAACAGTGATGCAGATAGTAACAAGACAACGTACAGTCGCAAAATTTCAAGAAATAAATGTATTACAACTATTTATTAAATATGTGATGTAATCTATGATGTAATATGTATAGAAGGATTGCTTATTATTGTTTGTACTAACAAAAATTTATATTCCAATTTAGACTTTTGTTTACCTCTATAATTACTAAACGCGACTACTCAAGATAAATAGATGTGATAGTTATGTGGCACGAGTTTAAATATAACTTGACCTATTTTCGAAACAATAATGAGAAAAAGTAGGACTCGAGTTGGTTTAATATAAATTATGTGAAAAGCTTATAAGAATGACATGTGACATCGACATAAATTATGCTAATCGTCACAGAATCTTTATTACATTTTCTTTGCAACATCTTTCGAGGGAACTTAAAAAAAATACAGCGAATATATATAAATAATCGTAGTTCATTGCTCAACTGATGTTAGTAAATGCATGCGATTGGCCTAGCACTTTTGACCTGTTTCTTTTAAATAGGTAATACGGAACAATTTTAGGAATCTTCGTTATCATTTATTGATTCATTGCCGTTTCATCAAGCACAAATCCTTTTTAGTTGTAATACACTGCCGCGTCATGAATTAACAAAAGTCGATGACTCAATTTTTCGCATTTCTCCTAATCGAATAGCAGTACAGCTGAGTGCTGTAATTCGTCAGTCGCGGACGATAAACAACAATACAACAATCTGCGAGTACGGCTTCCGCGGACACCCCTTGAGGCCGCCGCCGACGGCATGCCAAAGGTTGTTAAACCTCCGACGGTATTCTCCATTCGCGAAGGCAACGCGGTCGACGACCGGCACTCGTCATCTTCACTCGTTCCAATTAGTAGATACGGCTAGTACAAGACAAGTACATATTTATACCGGCCCCCAATATGGGCCTCTTTTGCCCGCATACGCGCGCAGTTATTAGCAATGCGATTGCTAAAATTGCCCCACATCTGATTACCTGAGCGCATGCGCGAAGTCCGCTCCACTTTGTTTTTGCGTTCAATGTCAGTATACCGGCTAATTTTATCGCGCTCCGCACTCGCTGCGTAACTATCTTGTTTGATGAGGCTACACTGTTTGTTTTGATTTCGTGTGCCTGAAGTAATGTGATTTGTGTTAACAATATCAAATAAATGTATTTTATTTAGCTATGCAATGTTGAGACCTTGCTTTCATTTTTGTATCGACACGTTCCTATTGGTGCTGTCTATTCTAGCCCGATTAATTCCTAGATTCCTTGCATGATAAAATGTTTCAGATAGCTATAATTCCACTTAATTTTGTGGTATCCATAATCATTTGGTCAATTTTATCCTTAAACAAGAACTCAAATACCTGAAATATAGTAGTTTATAAGTAAATTAGTTTGCCCAAATACCTAAATCTTATGAGCGTAGTCTAAAAATAAATAGTGTGGTCTATTGCATCAAACGTAGGTAGTGTTTTATAATACCATTAATTATACATTTCTTATCTTTAGATTCAGATCTTCAACATATCATATATGATAACTATGTTTTTCATCAACGTTCAAAGCCTCACCGACACCGACACCGATATTCGCGGAATGAATGCGCTTCATTGTGATTTTTCCAAGCATCTAATTAATTATTAAAAAGTATGAACAATGTGAACTTGTTAATTTTTATCTTTTAGATGGCAATTTTTTTTTCAATAAAACATTGAAACCAGTAATTTCTTTAATTTTTCTAGTATCCATGTCACTAATGTGGAACATTAGACCTACAGGTGATGACGTATTATACATAGCAAATATCACAAACAAACGTGGTCAAGTGTCACAGACGTGACCACCAGTTTTTTTTAATTTATTTTTTGAGCGAAATATACACTTCCAAGCTCTAACACGTATATCACACAACTCCATTTTCACCCCTTAACAGATTTAAAATACTCAATTACAAAAATTAAAAAAAATGGGAAAAACACCAAAAATTCAAATGACCCAAATACGTATTTAAATGGGTTGAAACATGCATGTAGGGATAGAATACGTGAATTGACACCAGATAAGCGAGACATTTTTATGTTATGACATTTTTTAACTGCATTAGACAAATACCCTATTAAAGCAATGATGTGCCAGGAAAAGAGGAATTTCAAATATTAAGCACATCTCAAAATTATAGAAACTCTTGTGTTTAATCGAAGAGTGCAGCATAAATATTTGCTTATAGTATTCAGAAATTGTCCGAAAGAAGATTCTTGATTCTTAACTAAAACTATTGAAATAAGTGGCTTTGCGGCGTATAGATCTATATTCCCGTAGAAAGATTTTCTCCCATCACATGTCTTTATACTTTTGTAGGCCTATACGAGAATACAAGAATTTATTCTTATATCAACATACCATTAATAAATAATAATAAGTCTTCCGATACCTAACAATTATACGGATTAATGACATCCGGACCATATTAGAGTGAATATGTCTACTTAAAAAACATTTAATTTCAACTATTTAATAATGAAGATGATTTCATTGAAAAGGAATTCAAAGTTATAGCGTTTTTGATTAAGTTAAGGCGTATGTCCCCAAATAGGTGGTCGGCGGGCAGTCAAAGGCGTCCATTTCATTCATTAAAAGCTGGTAAAATGGTGTTGTCGAGTGTGGGAACGCTGTGATGCGCGGACGACACGCGGGCGGCGGCGCGAGGTGAACGCGCCGGCCGCGTCACGCACGACACGACCAAATGCTTTTTCGTCGCTATTTCCGCAACAAGTGTTGTTTTGAAGAGAGAGGCCCCAAGCGGGCGCGCTCAGCGTCACGCCGCCTCCGCTCCTCCTCTTCACGCCGTCACCCACCACGACCACTAACGATCAGCTCCTCACCTGACCATTGGACAGAAGCACATAAAGGGCACTTACCATAACTAATTAAAAGATTGCATTGCTCATGTTCCGCGTAACGAGCTATTACAGTATGTTAAGTACGATACATAACACGGTCGTTATTTCATTGTTATTTCGACAATGTAAAATTAAATTGTAAAATACGAATAATTATAATTTTTAACACTAGTGCTATGAGGAGTTATTTAATTGGTCTAACTGTAACTCGTATATCAAAGTGTTCTAGATCTGTCGTAGTATGAGTAGGTAATCTGAACAATGCCATACTTTTACAATTTTGGTTGACTCTCGCAAATGATTTCACAATATTTACGGGTGATAATGTCGGAAGGAATAACCGTGCCTGTAGTACGTCACACTGCGCAAACAAGCGGCGCGCACGCAAGTGCCTACGGCGCGGCGCCACTTTCAGGAGTTCCACTCTGTTGTCGGTTAGGTATATAACTTCATGTCATCGTCCTCTTTGAGACTAAAGTAGGATTTATAATTCTGTTTTACTAGTACACACCACATGTATTTGGAACAATTCAAAGCTTTAGCAATCAAAGAACTCGAACGTTTTAAGCTAGATAATAAAATGCTTCTAGTTATTTGCTAGACGAAGTAGGAAAATACCTGTTTATAAACCGGTCTAAAATGTGTTGAGAGGAGTCGGTCCGGGTCGGCGCGCGGGGTGGTGCGTGGTGAGAGGCGGGTTGCAATCTGCACTGAGGTGCATTCCGAGCGCATTCCGCCGCCAGACCCGTCGAACGACCTAGCCGCGGCCTCCGCGAGCCCGCAAATATGCACGCCGGTCGGAATGCCATCTTCTATGCCAGTAAACAACATCATTAAACAGCGTTTATTAACCAAGCGCTAGCCTAGTCACATAATTAGCACGTGGCTACGTATATGTAGATGACTATCTTCGCGACTTATAATTGTTTCAGCCTGTTGAAATATTTATGTGAAATAATTAATTAAACACCTCCTATTTCAAGGTCAAAATTTATTGGTCTGCATTAGTTACGCAGCTAAAATTTAATGAAATTAGTAATATTTTTATCATCCACATTAGCTTTTATGAGATGAGATATCCGTAATATTTATCGTGAAATAAGCGATGTACGACATACTGTCACGGATATGGAGATTGGATATTTTGCAAATGTAATGCGCAATAAAATTCTAGGAGCACCCGAGAGGGCGGAGCGAAGCCGGTTGCAGGGGAGGGGGGTTCGTTATATTTCAAGCCCGTCCGACCCCTTTCATGCCATACGTTTCCGGGTCGTCGACCGCCGCTCGCGACCTTGGAAACTGCCTTGTTAAGGCCCTTTCCGTGATGGCCGTGTAGAATAAACAACGAGATATATTTACGCAGTTAGGATTGATGGTGGTTTAGTATAGGTTCGGCGTTGGCGGAGCTGCGAAGCCGGCGATCCGGCGCGCGGCCGTTTGTTGTGAGTCATCAGAGTAACCGGCGCGGGCGACGTAAACACAGCGTAGGGCTGCCGTCGTGACGGCTACCGATCATCATGATCATTACAAATGTGAGGACATCGAACTTTATTGACAGCAATCATAAAAATATTTTTTAAACATTCCACAGAGATTAAATACGCAATTTTTTTCTGACGAAGAACCGACTGAGAGCGTGATGGAATAACTTTAAGAACGAATTAAATTTAACTAACTTGACTTAACTTTTGGTAAGGAAGCGAATCAATTCACTATTTATTTATGCGATATAGTTAGTCAAGTAAAAACTCCTTCCCTTCAATGCCTTATCCGTTGCTTGCTAATAATGCTAACTGATATTAGAATATTATTTTTGCCTAGAACTCGAATTCAAATTCAAAATCTCTTATTTATTTATGCTTCAAAAATGCACTTATAAATAGTCAATATGTACAGAAAAGAAAATATTGCCACCGGTTCGGAAGGTAGACTCTATCGAGAAGAAACCGGAAAGAACTCGATACTTACTCTTTTAAATGCCAAAATTTACAATTTCGTAATTAATAATCTACACTTACTAGGTAACAACACTGCAGGTGAAGACTTCATTATAAAGTTCATATATGCTTGTCATTTAAGAAGTCTTCAATCTTATAGTAGCCCTTACTCATTAAAAGCGCTTTAATGCACAATTTGAACTTATGTGAAGGTAATGTTCGTAGACTTTCTGGAAGTTTATTAAATATTCTAATACATAGACCAATAAATGAATTACAACTCTTTTGGAGTCTATTGTTTGGAACAGCAAGTTTGTGTTTATTTCTAGTATTAAAACTATTAGGATTGGCGAGGCGATGCAATTGATAAAATGTTAATTTCTTTAAAAAAATCTCTAAAGAGTCACGTGGTCTGAGGCCGTATATCTAACGGCCCTTTTCTACAATACAAAAATAACTGAATTACACCAATCTTGCTGTTTCACATCAGTTAATTGTCTTATTTTTCTGACTGCATATGCCGCCGAACTAAGTCTTTCTGCCAAAGCAGCAATATGGGAACCCCATTCCAATTTAGCGGGCTAGGGTGATTTCAAGAAATTCAGTTGAGTTAACTACATGAATTGCTTTATCGTTCATAGTGATTCGTGTATTAACTTGCCTGCCTTGTTTGGCTTTGAAAACATTTAGTTTTTTTTTTGCATTAAGTAGTAAGTTGTTGGCAGTAAACCAATATAGTTTTCATGAGAGAGGGTTACACTTTGGTAGAGGTAAGACCGTCAACGGATAAGCCGATTGAACAAATTAACTTTCAACCGGGGCTGTGACGTCCCTGGCGCAAACACAGGTGCACTCTCTGTTCCTTCACTCTCATAGTCCGGTGAGACGGCAATTCGACATGACCGGAGAGAAGTCAGGCGCAGGACCAACGGCTTAATGTGCTTTCCGAGGCACGGGGGTGATTAAACCTCCAACATCCCGACTCCGGGCCGTTACTAAGTAATTTATATATTGAAATTCCCGGAATCTGGGACTTCTTGGTTCTTAGGTGGCGCATGCTACCACTAGACCAACGAGGCAGACATTATTAAACCACAGTTTTGTAGTTTTTTATAGTTATAATGGTACATAAACACAAAAGAATGACGTCCTGCCCATTATTACCAAGCTTATTTATTAAATGTGTGACGCTAAACACGAGGGTAGTTATTTCGGTACAAGTGCAAATACGGGGTGATGCAGTTATCTGGTAACATATGGCACACTCTCAAGAGGTCACTCCATACGTAAATTCGGTACCAAGGGTACATTATTCAGCGTAGGTACCCAGTGTCATGTAAGTGTGTAATTTTCCATCGGCACCACACGGCCGGACGTGGCATACTGTTAGGCGGGCCAAACTTGGCAGTTGGCAGCCCTAGCACAATGCGGATCGCAGCGCCCCCGAGGCCGTCTCGCAAATACACGCGCCTCACATGGGTGTATCGCCAACTGTTTTTGACGCAATCGCACAACGTAAATAACCGTGCCACTACCAATACCTGTCTTGTACACTGTTTTTTTGAACTCGACCTACAAAGACCCATGTTGAGTCAATAGATTTTCTTCAGTATAAATAGCCCCTAACCTCATTTATATCGTCTATACTATTGTAGTAAGTACCGTGTTCGGTAGATATTATGATTAATCAATTCATCTTGTACCTACTCTTACTATAGAAGGAGTATTATCTATATGTTGAAAATGAACATATTGTAATTGCTATGATGACCCTTTGAGTAAGGTCACCGCTATTAATTTGGTGCTTCGTAATTGTTCTAATTGTATTATTGCTGTTTTGTACCAAGAACATACCAAATACAAAATTGGGTAATGCTTTTCAAATGTTGTGCTATTTGTTTAATGACTTATCTTACCTATACTTTTAATATACATACATAGCAGTATACCATTTTAACATAAAGTTACTTTTAACAAGCTAGTTGTTGTACAATATAATATGTTTGTTTACGTTTGGAAAGATTTTGTACCAATTTTTATGCGCATACGCATGCCTTCTACAATGGGCAACATTACTTAATTTGATGATACTCACTCTTTCGAATTGTTATTTAAACGTAACAAGTATTAATCCAGGTACCAAATTGCACTTTTTAACCGATTTCAAAAAAAGGAGGAGGTTCTCCATTCGATTGAATTTTATCTAATGGAATGTAGTGAATCCGCGACCGCCCACTCTGATTTTGATAGTGATATTTGATAAAAAGATATTATAAGTGCCGCCGGTGGTCTCTGTTCGTGAGTGCTAGATTGATTACTTTCAGGGTCTCGAATACCTATCTAAAACGTTTTAGACAATTTCACTGTCTAAATTGATGAGGCGTTAAACCTGAAGTAGGTACCTATTCTTCTCAGATCGAACGTTTAAACCATTTTTCGATGTTGAGCTCAAATGATTATTAAGTGCTCTATGAGTTCGTATGTTCTGATAGGTAACTATATAAATTCCTTTCAATAATTGCCTGTTTTATGGCTATTACCAAGAATGGGCGTTAATAATTGTAAGTGCCAAAAAATTCGTATTTTTATGATGCTTAAGGTTGATTGGTTAGTTAGTTACAGCAGTTAACCTTTTAGCTCCACCAATTTATTTACTAACCCCAACGAAGGAACTACTTCCACTTTTTCTGCATAGATTTATTTTTATACATGTATGTTATTATTATTTACACGTGCTAGCAATTAAACACATTCATGTACTCAAAGCCCAATCGGATATTTTTTTAAATTTATTTATTTAAGGCAACAAACAGTCATGTAGATAGACAGTTACATGGTTATTGTGAGTATAACTATGGACCTATAGTGCCTTTTACTAGACTTTTACAATGTTTAGTATTTTTAAATATTTTAAACTTATTTACTGCTTTAACATCTGGTATGCAAGTATAGTGACAAATTTAAATAGCTTATTGAGTGCTGCAACACTTCTAGTAATGAACTGAAAAAATTAAAATTTTATGATAATAATAGGCAAGATTATAATAATAATTGACGACCTTATCGCCCACTGTCGAGAATTGGCGTGCTTCACACCATGAAGAGTTTAACCAGATCATGGGACTGGGGTAATTGAGACAACAGTTGGTACAAAGAGCAACAACTCCCTTCAGTGCAATTAGTCTCCGCAGGGCAGCTTGTGGCGAGCTGTTGGTGTGTGGCGACATCACGGACCCGAGACCTCCCAAGGTAACAATTCCCGTGATATCCAATAGGAGACAACAAATAATTATAATAATAATAGACTAGGGCAGTGATTCCCAAAGTTGTCTAGGCTACAACCCATCTTATACGAGTTTACAAACTCGGGACCCACCTATAGGAAATTTTACCGTTACCAATATAAATAAAGGAAGGAAAGCTCACTCGGCCGGTTGGTGTATCGTTTCACAGGCAGGGCCCTCAGTATTCGCTCGCGACCAGTGTTACCAGCCCTACTGTTGTAACAATAGATTTGCTGTTTTCACGTTAATGCCCCTGTTTTCTGTTTCATTCCTAATTTTTTACTGTTTTCCAATTAGCGTTCATCGCCACCTATAAGACTAGATAAAAATATTTTTGGATAACCACCTAAATGTATAGTTATGAAATATACCGCAATGAAACTAGGTTATCTACCTACGTTTGTCGGAATTCGAGGGAATTTCCCAAACAAAAGGAAAATGAGTAAAAATATTGAAAATATTGAATTGAGAATAAAAGTAGTCTAGAATAATTTTACTTTGATTTTTGTTTTTTATTATGTTGTAATAAATATTTTGATATAACAGTGTATGTGAGTCCTAGTAACTCATAAAAGTAGGTAATTGTTTTAATTATATGAGGAAAGTATGATATTTGACTTTTTTTCACTTAACCTACTTTTTTCTCCTGTTTTTTTATTGGTGAGCTGCTGTTTTTTAGTTCTTTGGGGTTAGCAACACTGCTCCCCCACCAGGGCTAGGGAATAACAATAATAATAATAAAACCAGTCTCCCCAGGGCAGCTTGTATGAATGAGATTGACACCCTTGTCCCTGAGAGTCGACCAGGCCCCTCTCTCCGCTTGCCTTAGTTGGCCGGTGGGAGTGGACCCCACAGGGGCCGCAGGACTCTCACCTCTGGCTTGCTTTAGCCGGCCGTCCAGAGTGTGGCGTCAGAGCTATATGCTCGCAGGGTGGAAGTGAAACATGCCTAAGTCGCGAGTTTGCACAGTGGCGTAAGCCACTGGGTAGAAAGCGGTGCACACCTCTCCACACCCTGAACCGCTCACACAATGTTGCCCACCGTCGCACTGCTTCGTGCCTTGTGTGTGCGACCAATGGGGGGCCCATGACAGTGAGATGGTGAGTCACCACCTGCCCATTCTATTCGTGTTTTTAAACATAGATCGGGCAGGTGCCATAGTCCTTCCCATAGTCCCGACAACCCAGTCCATTAGCACCTCATCCTAATAGCTCAGATTCTTTGTTCTTCCACCCCATTCCATAGTCCTGCACTGACCGGGGGTTGTCCTTGGCTGCATTTTATAGTGTATACAGGGATAATCGTCGGTTGGTGTCACATTACATTAAAATCATACATGACTTTTAAAGGGCCTCTACCGCGTTGGCTTCGGCCCCACGCACGCCTTCCAAAAGTCCGGGACTCTATAGTCCCGAGAAATGGTATTAAATATAAATAATAATAAAAACTATATATCTTGCCAAACTTTGAAAAAGAGCTTTGATGTATTAAATAAATTAACGTCTGTAAAATCCTTATTGTAAATGTTAGTGGAACGATATACAAACAAATTACCTTATAATTTTTACGATATCGTGGAGTCATAAATAATGGTTTTGCACGTGAGGAAACAAATGACAATCTGCCCAGCAACAATGAGGAGTCGACTAAGTTATTCAGTATTTTGTAAAGGAGTACTATGTCGAACATTATGCGCCTATTGTAAAGAGACAATAAATTATATTTTTTTAGTGAATCGGAGTAAAATTTATTTAAAATATTTTGGCGATAAATTGAAGATTCAATAAAAAATTGTTGGAGTCTTTCTATTCTTTTAGTATGAACTTTATAAGAAGTGCTCCAAACAGTGCTGCAAAAATCGAGGAAAGATGTAACAAAAGAAAAATATAACATTTAGAGAGTTTTGGGACGTTTAAAGGGTTTATTTAAGCGTAGTTATTTTTAAAAGTTGAACCTAGTATGTGGAATAAATAATAAGATCGAATCCATAATTATGCCTAAGTCCCTAATTGTGGTAACTCTATTCAGGGCCTTCTGATTTATGTGGTAGTCGTTAGTAATTTGTTTTTTTTTTTTTTGAGTTACGATATTGCGTAGCATTTATCGCTGATAAGAAACAAATGGTTGGACTTACAGAATACATGTAGTGGATCTAGGTCTTCTTGCAGTTTGTGGCAATCACTAACTGATCTTATGATAAGATACAACTTGGTGTCATATCAGCATACAAGAGATGGTGAGTATGTTTCAGGATAGTGTCAATCCCATCAAAAACAATACTTGTCAAAAAAACCAAGTCTCGCAACTCAGTTGTTCTACGGTAAAAAGTTGTGAGATCCATGTCGCACCTTAATAACCAAGTCGGTTATTAATATATTCAGTCTCTACTTAAGTGACTTTCTGTCTTAATACGTCCAGTCCCTAAGACCACGATCGTGGTCCATAACAATTAAAAATCAATTATGTCTGGAATCTCCGTACTCGAAGCATTAAGTTGTTACGTAATAATTAACAGCATCTTATAATGACGCATATCAATATTAAAAATCTGTAAGCCTGTCTCTATGCGTTTTTCTGGGAGGCTTTGATGTTACAATTTTTGACAAATACATACATAACATCACGCCCATAATCCCCGAAGGGGTAGGCAGAGTCAAAGGGGCAGCAAGCCCCTTCAACCACATTCAGCCAAAAATAGAGCCTGGCTGGGTTAGATGGAAAATTGTGAAAAAGCAGTGACAAGCGGCTAACCTGTCGCCTACACAATCACACACCCAAAACCCGATATACCATTAGTCGCCTTTTACGACATGCTAGGCAAGAACCACAGTTGGCACATTCTTTTTAAGTCCCAGACCAACATGGGACAGTGGGCTGGGTTGGATGGAAAGCTGTGAAAAAGGAGTGACAAGTGGCTAGCTCGTCGCCTACTTAGACACATACCTAAAAGCCCGTAAACCGTTAGTCGCCTTTTACGACATGCTAGGCAAGAACCACAGTTGGAACATTCTTTTTTTTTGTCCCAGATCAACATGGGCCAAGTCCCAGACCAACATGGGACAGACAGACATTTTTGTCAAATCTGGACGATAAATGCTTCTTAGACTGTTGTATTCACAAATTGAGGATTCCTGCGCTTTAACACTTCCAAAGTCGACATTAATTAGAGTAAACCGCCCAGACTTGTAACTGTAAGACTTGTAATTGCGGAATGAATTCGCATGACGGTATTACAAATGTATATGGTATTACAAAGTTATTTAAGTAAGTAGTTAAATATTTATAAAACTGGACCGAAATTGAAAAATTTTGTTAGACTTAGCGGTTGCACTACCGTGCCCCCAAATATTTTAGTTTTTCCTTAGTTCATACACCAAACACTACTTATATTCCAAATTTGAAGCTTCTAGGTCTGCTAGAAGTGCCTTAGAATTTTGATGATCGGTCAGTCAGTCAGTCAGTCAGTGAGTGACAAAATTAAGAAACCTTGACCCATTATAATTCTTAAACTACTGGTTCAAGTTAAATGAAATTTGAAATATACCGTGTCTTTACAATGCCTGCATGGTTACTGAAAATTCAGTCTTCTAGTTTTATTCACAACGAAGTTACAGGGGGTCGAAAATGGCCTGAATTGCTTCGAGAAAAGGATGGTATGGTACGGCCGTGCCGCTTTTTTGCTCGACTTGGCGGGGGCACTGCTATATTCCAAATTTGAAGCTTCTAGGTCTGCTAGAAGTGCCTTAGAATTTTGATGATCGGTCAGTCAGTCAGTCAGTCAGTGAGTGACAAAATTAAGAAACCTTGACCCATTATAATTCTTAAACTACTGGTTCAAGTTAAATGAAATTTGAAATATACCGTGTCTTTACAATGCCTGCATGGTTACTGAAAATTCAGTCTTCTAGTTTTATTCACAACGAAGTTACAGGGGGTCGAAAATGGCCTGAATTGCTTCGAGAAAAGGATGGTATGGTACGGCCGTGCCGCTTTTTTGCGGATATCATTTAGATTAATCTAAAAATAGCAAAGTTCCAATATAAGATCCTTGAGGCACTCCGGAAGGCTCTGGTAGGAATCGTGAGAAATAACCCTTTACAAAAAAGCTTGACTCCTATTACCTATGCGATTTAATAGCGAGAAGCTACTAATAACATAATGTATTTAGAATGCAGCGGATATCAACGAATTTTTGTAATTGTGTTTCCTAGCTTGAAAATGCCTGTTGCTTCCGGACATATTTAGTAGTATCAGAAACATTTTTATGT
Organism: Glyphodes perspectalis; assembly: GCA_951394215.1. NCBI lineage: Eukaryota > Metazoa > Arthropoda > Insecta > Lepidoptera > Crambidae > Glyphodes > Glyphodes perspectalis. The sequence continues at coordinate 13,185,240 of OX596200.1, read as the reverse complement.
TGTTTTTGAAAACTATTTTGCAGTGAATACATAGGTAGTTAAAAATTGCGACACGCGATATTACATCCGGGCGAAGCAAGTCTGTTAGGCCCAGACAGCAGGAATCTAGAAATAAATAAAGAGCGTTAACTGTGTACAGAAACTCTAAACTTAATAAGCTTAATGTTGTTACCTTAAATGTTATAATAACTCTACAATATATTGTTACAGTTTGGACACTTTGGAGTACACAGATAAATGTAGGATAATGTACATTTAAGGTTTTGAAATAGGGTTGAAGGCCGCATAAATATTATCTCGAATAAAATCCCTGTGTAACGAATCAGGTACAGATTACTCGTATCAAAAATGGGTTATTGTACATTTGCCACAAAGTTAATTCGCCACTCTACTTACACTCAGTAACAATAGCAATCCGTAATAATTGATACCTATTATTTGTTGTAGTAAAATAGATAAATTGAACCACAACAACAATGGAATTTTACTGGTTATCCGTCCCCAGTTACATATTTGTTATATTTAAAATGTGTTGAGCGATTAGCAGTTGACTGATGAACGCTGATAATGAGGGAGCTAACAGGCTGACACTGCGCTGTGAAATTGGTACATCGCGACTTACTGGTATCCCTTTGCACACTTGAATTGAATATAATCAAATTGATCTTACTACGAAATTATGCTACTTGAGATCGAGTGCATTCACTTCTTAGAGTAACTAGACACTAAGAACATAATACAGAGATACAGAATAACTTAAATATTTTAAAATTTATATCAGAAAACATTTTATTAAGGGCGTAGAATAAGAATAAAAGTGTAAGAAATAAGTACACAGGACAACAAAATTACACTTTTTGTTTGGTGCAGAAATAAATATTCACTTTTTGACTGATCAGTACCAGTTTAATACAATTCTATTATAAACATTTTCCTATCACGTCACGGGTATGTGATTGTGTAGGCGACAAGCTGGCCACTTGTCACATCTAACCCAGCACAGTTTTATTTTTTGGCTGAATGTGGTTAAAGGGGCTTGCTGCCCCTTTGACTCTCCCTACCCCTTCGGGGATTATGGGTGTGATGTTATGTATATTTTCATACATTGTGAGCTGTGCCCGTAGTATGGACGAATTCTTTATAGCATTCCAATGCGTATACTTGATCAGGCATCAATATAGCAATATAATTTATACAATTAATCAGAAAATTGGAAAATCTTTCCAAAAAAGATCATATTTACTAAATATTTAGTATTAATAAATAAATTTATCAATACTAATATAATATATATTAGGTTATAAGTAGCCAGATTTTGTAACTTTGTTCTCAAATATCTCAAAAATTTGACGTGGTGGGCCAATATAGATGACTGAATCTGAGTCAACTGTTACTGATTTATCAAAAAAGCAGTGAGTTAATTCTGCACCAAACTACTCTCGGCTTAACAATTGAGATCTGTTCAAAAATCGTGGATTTGTGGATGTGGAACATTTCAAAATTAAAAATGCGTAATATGGCAAACAGTGTTTTCTACAGTTCGAACATGATGAAAGAAGATTAACGAAAGAGATATATAAGGCAAGTGTAAATGGAGCCATCGGGAGGGGAAAACCTAGACGGACTCTCCATGACCAGATTGGTAATGTAACAAAAGGTCAGGTAAACAGCACCCTAACCGACGAGCATGTATGAAAAGACTTATGAATGTAGAAGAAGCGAAAGGTGTATGTCAGGATCGTAGCAAATGGAAGTACGTGATCTCTGCCTACCCCCATGGGAAAAAGGCGTGACATTATGTATGTATGTACGAACATACGAATATAATAAATGGCCAAAACTTATATATCGTTGTGAAGTGGATAGACCCATGAGCTTTTCCACAATACAGTTGTTTATATTACAATCATTAGAGTTCTAGATTAAGTCATTCTGAGGTCGAGGGCATACTCAAAATGAAGAAATGATTAATAAAACATATCAATTGCAGTTATATTGTAATTGTATTATAAGAGGTTCCATCGCAGTTTTGCTTTCCACGTGGGTATTCAGTCCTATAACAACAATGTATTCGTCTGGTTTGGCAGGTATATTGTTGTCGGAGGTGGAATTTGGTCGGATTAGGTTGCCATTACCGCGGCATCTGTGCGGCATGCGTAAATAAATAGTGGGTGTGCGGAATTGGTGGGCCACTTCAAAGGCGAGTCACGTGCGGGGTCGCGCGACGCCGCCGCACCACTTTTATTACATTCCCCGAATAAATGTCGCAGCAGAAAGCCTATCCTACAGCCTTAACATGATGTATAACGTGTATTGCACACGTAATCGGTACCTAGAAATGTTTCTGCTACCCATTTTAAATGGGCGAGATTTCTTGTATGTCCGCGTTTTTGCTTATCAAATAATGTGTTGTAGGCAAGTTAACAACATTAACTTGCCGCTATAATATGACTACATACTACTTACTCTTAAGTGAAAATATGTTTGGCGTAGTTGTTCAGTACTTACTCACGTTATATTCTACAGGTGATTTAAGTAATTTAAGTCTCGGATGTAAGTTTTATCTTCTCATATATTATATAGGCGGATTTTCACAGCTTACATCTACGTTTAGCCATTCCTAATATTCTTCTAAAGTATACTTATACAAGTGATAAAACAAAATGAGTAAACATTTTGTGATAAACATTTTGTTCCTAAATCTCCTTATTTTGAAACACAACGAGGCCACCGGCCTTGCCCGGCGGGTTATGCCGCCAGGCCGGCGGCTTTGGTGTGTAGACACCTATACAATCAATCTCATACTAAAAAGTCTTAATGGCGGCACAATTGCCATTGTATCAGTTTTCTACTTTTTTAAGATGTTCAGGGCATATATGAAATAAGAATTACAGATATGGAATTTTATTTATGTTATATTCTCTTATCGTATAGCGATGGCGACTCACGCTTGACCAGTTATTTGCCGTTTCCTTCGATGTCGGATAGTTACGTGTATGTACACCGCGTACGTTGTCTCGCCATTAGCACCGGCACCATCATTTTCACGACACAATCGTGATTCGAATTTTGGTTTCCTGTCATGTCTTCAAATAAGTCCTTTGATCAGGACCTACTGAGCGTTATACAATACAGGTTACTAAGTTTGTACAATGCTAATATTGTTTTTGATTTAGGCCGAATACGCGCTGGTCGACACACTATAATACATTTTATTATGGGTATTATAAACCTTCACAGAGTCATCTCAAAATTATGGTGTACATACATACATACATAATAACATCACGCCCATAATCCCCGAAGGGGTAGGCAGTTTCAAATCGGCAGCAGACTCCTATTATGGCGTATTAATAGCATATTTTAAAAATTAACTTTTGGTTTTATTTTCCGCCATCCGCCATGTAAGTACTACTCAGTAGAAAGTCTTCTGCTTCATTTCCGACCCTGAAGTTATAAAGATAAGTTTTGCTGTGAAGGTTCGTGACGCAGAATATTTTTAGTTACGGTCTAAGATTACCCCGCTAGGGAAGTGGCGTGAAGTTTAGTTAGTTAGTTAGTTAGTCTAAGATTACAAAAATAATGTGTACTGTGTCATTAGGTGTGTTTGTAGACCAAAACTACTAGACCCTATACTGTATTTAATTTTGACGTTATACCGCTATTAAACACTGAATCGTATTATGTTTAAAAAATAAATTCCAAACTTATCACATTATTCATCACGATGGACAGATTGTTTTCTTAAAAGCCCTATTTAACTGTATAAAATACTCAGTTGTGAACAATAATTATTATAATGTCCACGAGCGACTGTACTCAGTTTAATGTATACAGCAGCTCTTAATTCACTCCTCAACTCAATTCTCAATTCGTATTGTATTGTATCGACTATAAACACGAGACTTATTACGACAGCCTTATCGACTTTCAATTACTATTATCAACATGGATACAACAAAATAACTTCCATCAAGTGACTTTTGATGGACACTGTTTAGTAGCGCGTGCGCGCACGCAGTCCGGCCGCGTCGTGAACGGCTGTGTACGTGTAAATCTATCCCTCTATCGCCGCTTCATATTACGGGTTACTTTAGAAATCGAATACCTACTGTCTACTGAGCAAATATCGTTTGATGCTGATACAAATTTGAATTCATTATCCTAATTTATATTCTTCATATTTTTAATGAGGTTATAAAGATATAAAGATACGCAATTAAAAAGAAATAAGACAGATCCTGAAGGTCCTTCAGATTTATTTATTTGTTAATGTGCTATTGTATAGAACTTTTCATTGAAATAATTGTAATTGTTACAATCACATTTATATTATTATAAATAATATATAATATACCTAATAATATATCATTATTTATTTAGTTTTATTGAATAAACTGTCCTGAACGATAGTGATTTCCATCCTTATTGACTGGTGGAAATATAATTCGTTTTTGCGATTACTAAATCTGTTAATATTTTATAAATGAACCGTGAAGCGTATGCATGATAAAATATTTATTCTAACTAGTGATCGCCCACTGGTCGAAATTCGAGTATAATTAGTTTATTTTTTAATTTTTTTAAAGTACACATTTCTCGTTATCCACAATGCGGTCCTGATTCCTACGCTAACATATGGAAGCGAGAGTTGGGTATGGAAGAAAGAGCATGAAAGACAGCGTCGGAGTCAAGGTACGGACGGACGAAGGTACGGTGGTTCGGACGTGTGGAAAGAATGGATGACGAAAGATTAACTAAACAGATATACAATGCGAAAGTGGAAGGATGTAGGAGCCGCGGAAGGCCCAGGCTCACCTACCACGGCCAGATTGGTCGTGTATTAACAGAAGATGATGTTAGGAGTCATAAAAACCGTAGAGCTTGTATGAAAAGGATTATGAATGTTGAAGAGGCGAGTGAGGTGTGTAAGGATCGTGCCATATGGCGTTAGGTTCTCTCTGCCTACCCCGCTAGGGAAGTGGCGTGAAGTTTAGTTAGTTAGATAGTTACACATTTCTCATGCTTTATAAACTTTAACTGTGCCAAATAAATCTCATACTCCACCGCCTGCGTAATTCTCATAAAAAGATGTAAGTACAAAGTTTTTGCTTCACGTTGGTTTAGTAGTGCCCGCAATGAAAGCATGCGTTCCGTACGCATCCTATAAATAAACCATCCATCTTTAAATTAAAATGTTAATAACGTTTTTAAATATATTTCTGCTTCCATCATCCCAGTAAAATAATAATTCATGACAACATGCAACCAATTCTAACGTGATATGACATTAAAGTTAAAAACATGTAACCTAGCGGCTTGTGGTGGTGTGTCAGCCGGTATGTGAGCTAGCTCTGTGGGTTCTGGGGCGCCTTGAGCCTCATTCACATTCCTTATTTACAATGAAATTCCCACAATAAAGAGATTTTCGATTACAGAGCTTTAAATAAGTACATTATTATGTGTAGAATCTAGATTGGTAAATTTTCCTCAACAGAAACTGAAACTGCCTATTTCAAGTGCTCGAGTTAGGTAGCCTCATTGAGTGAGCATAATAGATAGCGCTGAGTGTAAAATGTTATTTTATTATTTTTTTATTCCCTGCTCCTGCAAAATATGTTTTGCGCCAATACTACGAGTAATTGAAGAAGTGAGTTGGCACAACCGACGGAGTATATTGGAGTCGCCTCAATTGCGCAGCACAGTCTATGTATCTCTAGTCAGATCCTGAATCTTAATACAATATTCGATTCATTTTTTAAATATTTACGTATAAAACGAACCAGCTGTCCGCTGCTACCTATACTCCGTGCGTTTTAGCATGGTGCCTATCGCAGAACATAGAAAATAGGTTAGAAGGGCTATCTCGCATTTATTAGTATCGGGACCGCTGTTGCCGTCGATCCCACTATTTTTCTGCGCCACCACTTAAACAATCTATACGGACAAGCTCACGCACTCATGCGCAAGTTGCGCACGCAATCTTGAACGCAACAATATTGAGTCACGCACACAAACGCACATTACGTTGCCTGTGTAGTGTGCAAAAGCCATTTATTTTACATTTATTTAGTGATTGACACACGATGAGACGTTATCGATACTCTTTGATAGTATATTATACGACACTCGCGACTTGTTTTTAATATGAACATGTTTTAAGTTAATGTTGTAGGCACTAAATATATATGTAGTTTTAATTTATAGATAAACATTTTTTAAACAAAGACAATTAATGATAATTTATGCCTTTGTTTAATTTGTCATTTAAGAATAGAATAGGAATCCAATCTTCCCGCCCTGTAGCATCTATCCACAATTGCTGTGTTTCTGGATTCTTAGGCAATCTCGAAATAAAACATTAATTAACTAAGTTAATGAATATAAATTATATACCTAGCTTAAAAATTACTTTTTTTATCTGGTTTCGACTGGCTCGATGGCGCATTCAGTAGTGACCCTGCCCCATGCGCCAAGAGTTGTGGGTTCAATTCCCACCCAGGACAAACATTCGTGTGATGAAAACTTGTGTTCGTTCTGTGTCGGGGGTTAATATCCAAATTAAGTATATATTTGTAATACCATTGTTGTTTCTGATATCCGTAACACAAGTGCTTCAGCTACTTACCTCGGAGTCAGATCAATGTATTAATTTAATAATAAATAAATAAGTAAATTCTCCAGACTGACACACCAATTCCCTAGTCCCAAACTAAGCTTATAAGTTTGTACTGAGGATACTAGGTGAACGGATATACATACTTAAATAAATTTATTAACATCCATGACTCGAGTACAAATGTCCATGTTCATCACACGAAACATTTGCCTCTAGCGGGATTCGAACTCGCGAAAGTTTTGTGCCCAGGGTCTCTAACCACTCGACCTACGGGTCAGTCATGTATGTGATGTAGTCTGATATTTATTGAGTTATTTATGTTTTAGAGAGATACACCATTATTCAGCTTCCGTTAATTTATTATAAACATTTGTCGATAAAGTATGTTTCGATACTTAAATAGTACGCGCAACTAGTGCCACTACTCTGATACGTAATGTGGTCAGTAGCAGAACAGAACGCGACGACGACGTCGCTAACGCACTGTAGATTGTGCGGTCTTACTGCCATTGAAAAAATCTTGGGCGTGTGTAACCAGCAATGTATATTTTTTGGAATTTTAATATTGAAGTTCTCGGTACGATTACGTTTTAGCAGGTTTTGTCTTAAATATAATTAATTCTAATAAGTTGTAGACTTACCGATGATAAGAAACTCCTGCTTTGGCTACACTTGCTTTCTGACTTCTTGCTCTCCATGTTGCATAATAGCACAAGACATATTTGATAGTTTTTTGCACAGCTATTAACGATACTCACTCCAATAAATTCACCGAGCGACTAAACTGTATAATCGCGTGTTTTTGTCAAGTATGAGCCTTTGCTCATAGTTAAAGTGTACCTGCCCCGCCTACAAGGCCCTTCTAACCTCTTTTCTATGTTCTGTGGTGCCTATGACACATAGTAGTTTATTAACATGCCTGAGCGAACCAGAAATACGAGTACTGTTGGAAAGCAAGGGTGTTTGTTAATCGCCTAAGATAATAGTTCAATAAATTAAAAACGATTTTTTTTATCTATTTAACCACCAAATTACGTAAACACCTAACTACTTTTTCTTTAAATACTGACAATCATAGCAAATATTTACATCACTAAACTGATCATTGACGTAACATCTAACTGACTTTATAGTCTAGTGTTTATTTGTTGTTTACTTATTAATTTTAATATTTACATCTTATTGCAATTATTGTAGAAAAAAAAATAATAAAATATATACTTATATGAAGCACTTGATTCAATGAAAATGTTAAACGGATGTACAAGCTGAATGACAATTTGCACTTGTGATAATCAGCATTATGAATGAACGTCAACAATATCAGGCGTGCGATGGTCGTATCGTACCACACGGCGCATCATATGAGGCGACCATTCATATCTTCATTCAGACACCGGAAACATAAATCAACGTAGCGAGACGCACCGCCACCAACCGCACCGGGGATCACGCTGCATAACTTCAACTTACGATCAGCCTCAAGCGTACATTTTGTTTTTCACATCAAGTGCGTCACACGTCAGTAACTTTCGAGCGTGGTTCGCCAGAATACACCGGTTAAAACAACCCCAGATTTCTAGTCACAAGTGGAACAGGAATCGTATGTGGTGTCCGCCCGAGCTGAATATTTGTTCAGCAAACCGCGAAAGAGCCAAGACATTCCGATGAGATAAATTGTTTTGGATTAGCGGACATCCGCCCTCGCCGTCCACGACGCGACGCAGCGAGCGTGTAGGCAGCCATCTAATGCAGTCGCGCGAATCCTTATTGAATGTGTTTATTTATCTATTAAATCTTATAGTGACAGCAATTGGCGTAGACGACTGGCTCTATTTGCAGTGAAAGTGCAGTGAGTCACGCACCAAGTCGGAAATAGAGTTGCCCTCGCGCTTCGGCGGCGACGGCCGTAGAATCCGCCGGCGTGCACCGCTCGCCGACTAGACGCAACTAAATTATTTACATACAATTTTATTTATAAATATGCACTCGCGGTTCGCATCACACCGAGTAAAAAATAATTGTCTCCCTGACACAATTTACAGCTTGGATGATAATTATTGCTATAGGACCAATGATAATTAAGAAATAATTATTGATATTTTAATCATGTTTCCTTTATTTAATGCGGTTTGTGTGATCAAGGCTTTTATAGTCACTGTTTTTTATTGCAAGTCAGTTGATTAATGTCATCATTTTTATTGCGCAACGCGAACCTTTTTTCTTTCATTTATGTTATTGTATTATTAATTAATCGTAAAATAATATTATAATGTTTTGGAATATTATTGAAAAATAGATGTGATATATATATTTAAAATCTTGATGGAATGAACAAATCATATTAATAAATATCCATCCACATATACATGTACGGTTTAAAATTTAAGGCAATTAATCAATGCGGATATTGTATTTTAACAATTTTATAATTTAGCAACAAAATATTTTGAAACCTATATCAGTGCCGGATGACAACTATTAATAAGAAATAGATGTCCTCAGTAATTACTAGACTGTTCCATCAACATCGTTTGAAAGATCTTGTATTTTCAGGATAATACCATTATGTGATAGAAAACATGGCTACAGCGGCTACTTTTAAAGGAAGTGTTATGGTTGTTAGATTAAAAAAAATTGTTGTTCCAGTAGAAGATGTCTTATAGCGCCATTACAGAACCGCATGTGGCGCTGCGGGTTTATTCATTTTGTCCGTCATCAGCGAGCATAGTCACGCTATAGTAGAATAGGCAAATACATTTCATTCATTGCTTTAATACAAGTCATAATCAATGATGATCGTAGGCATGGATGATGTAATAGATTGTGTCATTCTGCACCGCGCTGCCATGTAAATGGGACGCGACATTCCTGCACGGATGTAAAATTATGATTACATGCAAAGGAAATTGTTACTGCATGATAAGCAAACTTAAGGCACCTGAGATTTTATTTAGTTACGGGGACAATGTATTACATATACCTACTAGGTTTGCTGCTATCTTTAACCCATTTATGTGTTATTAAAAAAATATTGATTTACATTGTATAAAATGAATTTAGACAGTCGATAAGACTATCCAATTTTTATCCTTGTACCACTGTTGATTAGGTTACACGTTCTTACGTTCATTCTGTCTGACTCACTCATTGAGCTGATGACTGGAATTGCAGATAGCAATTAAGGCGCGCCTAGACTTTAAATATAATAATTTAGCTTTATGCAGGCAACCTACACACTAGTTTGCATTCCGTTCACCTGACTAATCTGTTACAAAGAACTGAAAGTCTTACGTAATGAAATTAACTGATTTGTAGCCGTATCCATAGCTACAACACTCATCATATTGTAAACACATATGCTTAAAGGTCAACAGACCACAATGCACAACATACGTAGGTACTTACTTATCTTTAAGATTCCGATTGCATCGCACACATGAGTCATTCTGTTTATCCATCGAGCATCGGCTGGCGGACTGAATGACTATAATTTCACAAAATTATAGTAAACGTAAAAGCGACGTGGAGTCCGCCATTAATAAACCAGCCATCGCCGGTACCACGAAGCAAGGCGTTTGGCGCGAGGTGAGTTAGGGCTTCGCGTGAAATGTTTTGGTTTTACGATGTTGTGTACGCGGTGCGATTGTGTGGTACGGGGGTGAAGGGTGCGGGCGCACCGAGCCGAGCCTGTAGTAGCGGCGTAGTAAGCGGTGCGGGCGGAGTCTACCTCGTCACGTTCAATATTGTGTCACTTCGGTACAAGTACTGGCGCTAGTGATGCTCGGTGATAGATTATGTTATGGCTTATCGATATTGCACATGAAATTTAACTGATTATTGTACTTGAAATCTTTGTTAATTTTTAATGTCGTAGAGATTGCATATTTTAAATGAAAAATAACGTTATCATAATATATTACATGTTAAATCGCCATAGTATTGATTATATTTAAATTCAAATTCAAAATCTCTACTTATATAGGCTTCAAAAAAGCACTTATAAATAGTCAATATGAACAGAAAAGAAAACATTACTTGCTTGTCATTTAAAAAGTCTTCAATCTATATGTATACCTTCCTCTTTGTAAAAAAAAGATAACAATTTACTACAGAACGTAACAAAATCAATTTGGCGGGTCTTCAAAGATTTATTTGTGATAATTAATAGTGCTTAAAACTTTCATATTATGTGTTGACGTAATATCTGTTATCAAATGTAGGGATGGATCTATTTTACGGGGTTTTAAACTGCTGCCCAGCACCCCATTAAAATCTTGTCCCTATCATAAAGAACGAAGGATTCCAGATCGCTTGTTGTTTATATAATACCACCAAATAGTTTAAGTCTGCTAAATTGGTGACAGATAGAATTGGGCCAAACATTCATCCCACATCCACGAGTCGGCTCCTAAGCAAGTTAAATTTGAGACCAGTGTTATGAAATTCTTATGGGCATTCAGATTGTTGGAGTTAACTATTTCTGACTCCTACATTTAACAACACTGTCTTTATATCTATTGCGTTATATCTATTGATAAAGCTAATTTAAATATTTAAAAATATTATGTAGATATATAAACATAATGTGACATAATGTAACATAATGTAACATGATGTGTTGTTTTTAGACAAGTCCTATTTTTGTGTCTTATTTCAGTGTTATTATTTCATATCTATCCACATCACTAGTCCGTGTCAAATAACATTCCATACTCTATAAATACCTGCTGGGTTGAGTTACCGAGTACCGAGGTTCGCGGGACGCGGGGCTGTCTATGCGCGGAGTTCATTTGCATCGCAGTGCATTGGCTGTGACGTGTTTTCTGTTTTCTGCCTAAGTATATTACATCGCGACGGCTACTCTGCTATTCGTGGTGCGCCGATCAGCACCACCACCCTCTTGGCCCCCTTTACGCTACAATGCGACGCAAGTAGAGCATACCTCCCTACTATTTCATTAACCTCAAAAAAACCCTACTATTTAGTTAAAAATAAAATCGATATTGAACGTTTATCTTGCAGTAATAAATGATAGATAAACTTAAAGTACGTACGATAACTTTTTTTTTGGTCATCTCATTTGATGCCCTCGTATTAGCGTGATGTTTGGAGTTTATTAGCTTTGAGTAGTATATTTTATTTTTTTGTCTTAAGTACGTAATGCGGCAAAACGTTGTTAAACGCCGAAAAGCTTAGATTTTGGGCACATACATCTCATCTACGCCACAATAATGGCAAGGCATTATTAAAATCATGCCGCGATGTTTGTTTAACGTCGGCCATGTTTTACTTCCGCGCTTTTATTGCACATGCGCTATTCAGCCGACCTCACTCTCCTGCAGACGCGTATCGCTAGAGATCCGGATACGAAAAAACGACGCAATACCGCTACGGCCTTGCTTCTTGTTTCTGTTCTTTTATAGTCAGTTATTTACAAACAAAGTGATGACGATGTCTAGCTAATTGAACCTCGAGTCAATGGCAGTGTACATAACTTTCTCATTTAGGAATTTACGAGTATCAGGCTGAAATCGGTGTACCGAATGTGCACGTTAAAATATTCATTACTGTATTGTATAAAATGTGACCATCGACATTTAGATGATTTGCTGCAACGTCAAAATTTTGTTTATAACTGCAACAATTTTGGCTACGATCGTTAATAAGATAATTAAATGAAGACTTTCCTCCTTTAATCAATTTCTGTAGTAATCAAGTTAATAGTTTTCTCCTTGTAACATAATAATGGTTATTGGTAGATAATTGATAAAGTGTTTGCGTTGCCAATGTGGTCGCTCGCAGTTTCACTTCGTGGGGGGTCGTTAGCGCAAATAAGTGGTCCGTTCGCGAAAACAATAACAAATTAATCGGCACCAATTAACTCCATTTCTTATCTACACACTTTCTTGATGTGACCGCCTGCGTATAAATGTCGCACAAAATTTAAAGTGGATCCCGCGCAAACTGGAGCAGTACCCGGTATAAAATGTATGTAGGTAGGTGTAGATAGAGTTTTAACAATTTTGCGTTTCGTTGTTACAGACACGAAATATTACAGATGGTTTCTACCCAGACCTGTAATTTTTATTTAAAAACGGTTACCTGAATCATCCAAACTGAATAAAAAATGTACTATTTTAATACAACACTAAAAAGCATATTCAGATTCTACTTCAGGTTAATAAAATAGCAGCTTTATCTTCGCTTTTTTTAAAACAGTAATTACAGTTTACGGAGTTGTATAAAAAATATTGTGAAATTACCATTTCTTTCAAGTAATACAGTTGTACAGAGGTGTACAGAGATTATATCAAATAAAATATTGTGAAATTACCATTTGTTTCAAGTAATACAGTTGTACAGAAGTGTACAGAGATTATCTATACTTATAATAAATTTGTAGAGAGGTCAATTCTGTACATGAAATATATTTTCAAAATAACTATCAGGGGGTGATTAGTGATCGATACTGATGCCAAAAATGCAATCAGTAAAATTTTTGTCGGTCTGTCTGTCTGTCTGTCTGTCTGTCTGTCTGTATGTTCCTTATAGAAACAAAAACTACTCGACGGATTTTAACGAAACTTGGTACAATTATTCTTCATACTCCTGGGCAGGTTATAGTATACTTTTCATCACGCTACAATCAATAGGAGCAGAGTAGTGAAGGGAAATGTTGGGAAAACGGGAGAAGTTACTCCATTTTTTAAGCTTCCGTCGCGTGTGCAGCCTTAATGGTTAAAGTTACATAGAAATCATGTATGACGGAAATAGTCTTTTTAATATTAACCATAAACGCGGGTGACACCGCTGGCACAGCTAGTATCAAATAAAATAACAACTTAATGTCGGTACCTACCTATAATTTTGTATACCTTATAATTTTGATGTATTTTAGATAAAACTTAGAAACGAGGACCAATAAATACTCTTATCAGTCTTATTTTAAACAGCTTGTAGTAATTGGTTAAAAATTAAAGATTATTTAAACGATTTCACAACGGTCACCTCAAATCCATATAAAATAATGATGACACATTTAAAGATTGTTCCTTTTAAATAGGTTTTATTAAATCTCGCCTATCTTTAAAATAATAACACTCTAGCTAGACGTTCATGCCAGAAACAAACATTTGATATACAATCGTGACCTATCCCATCTGTTTAATACCCAGAAATCATGTATAATTAATATGTTCCTTATAAATAATTTTATAGCTTTGTTTACTAAAGACAAGTCTGTAAAATCAATTCATCTTAATTTTACACACACTATAAACATTAGGGTTGGCGGATACAATAGTATAGTGGCTGGACGTGGCATAATATTCGACCAGGAATTTTAACCTACAAGACTGACAAGTTCATGGTCTGGGACCTATACTTCCTCTTGCTTGACCTTGCCTTGTATTTGCGAAATTACTTATTGTAAGGTATAGGTACTAGGGCAACTGCAATGCAATGCACTGCTTACTGAAAACGGACCGATCGTAAGAACCTTGTATGTCCGACAAAATCTTGACAACCTAAATCGGTTTACTAAATGTCCCAGCTTCGCAGCGTTAGGTAGTTCCTACAATACGCACTTAATTTAAATGATATGGTACTTTTTGGAAAATATTGGGAGGTACAACGAGAAAATTAAATATATGTTTACATGTAGGTATATAAAAAAAGATACGAATACGAATGTGTGCAGAATTATTTTCAGAAATATAATACTAATCCATTACTAATCAGATTTTTTAGTCATAGAGCGTATTGCATTCAGCTGAATTAACACAATGACCGGTTCGATTAGGCTTGCTGTAGATTACAGCGGGGCAATTAAAGCTATGACTAATATTATATTATAGCAATAATTTGTAAACAAATGTTACTCAACCGTTTATATATAGAATATGTTATTGTAGCTAGTTGGAGTAAGTGCTCATTGAAAACTGTAAACACTTGCTTAATGATTCAGATATATTTATTTAATCATTGCTGTACTGCGGCCATTGCACTACAGCACTATCTTGATTGCAGCTACATCACATATTTCTTATTATAAGATATCGTAATAGTAACAAAATAACGTTATATTATTGTAGGTATTTGCGGAGACGTAACATATGTCATTATTTTTATTTAAGATTCTGAGCCACATATTAATCACAGATAATACTGAATTATAATTATATGCAATAATATCTGAAAATTATTTAATCATGTTTTTGTCAACCTTTTTTTTATTTTTTTTTTATTGGGAAAACTTCCACGAACCTTCACCCCCTGTTTGGGGAAACAGAGGGTGGTGTGTCGGACTCGAACCGACTAAAACCCCAATATGGCCTCCCGATGCGCAGTTCTGGAGGAGCCGGTATCCCTACTGCCGGGACTCTACGGCAGCTCCTCCGGAGGTGCGCGTGCCGCACTGCGCGGCTCACCTCGTGCGGCGTTGGTCGATGTTGTGCACCCTACGGTCGTTAGGCGTCAGATGCACCACACCGAGCACGCTCACATCGTCGAGATGTGCTAGGCCACCCAACATGTCTCAACCCTCTCGGCCCAAAGACGCCGATTGTCCCCGCAACTGGCATCGTGGGCACACTCTCGCGCTGTGCCCTCTGCTATACTAGAAGGACACGCGGAGAGCGTCTCGTCGCGGGGGCCGCCTTCCACCCGGCGACCCAAATTGAGGCCGAGGCCCTGTACGCGCGGGAGTTCCAGCCGTCCCGCGCCTACCGCGACGCAACGGCAGTGCGCCCCTGCCGGGTTGCCAAGAATAGGGAGGCGGGCAACGACAACACCTAGCTCCTCCTCTTCCTCGGCAATCCAAGTCCGGCCGCATGCAAAGCTGCGGCTGGTGCCGCGACTGGCTGGCAAGACACCAGTCGCTGCCCACCTCGAGGCCCCTTTTCGCTTCAGCCCTGGATGTTCCAAGTCCAGGGCTTACGTCCCCTCGGTACGACAAACCGGGGACCCCGGCGGGGGGGATGAAAGTTTTTGTCAACCTACTTATCCTAATTACTTATGTTGTATTGTCATTCTGATCAACAGATACATATCTGTTGATCAGAATGACAAGATATGAGCAAGCATTAAATAAAGATTCTTTATTAATTCTGCGTTGGTTTCAACAATAAATTAACGTTATTTGAGCGGCTAAAGCTTTTAATACCTTTTTATTTATTCATAACCGTGGCTATACCTACCTGGCGATTCCACACGTGTAATCACCGAGTTCTCACACGCTTTTGCTACACCATTGCAAAGTGATAAATAAAATGCATTCCGTAATTTTGCCTAAAGCTATAATTGTATATTATTGCTATAAATTGTTACAATAAATAAATCAGATTCATAACCTTTATCTGAATCCAAAGTAAAAAGCAGCTTGTGTTAAAGATTGGTATGGGAAATCATCATTGACACCAAGATCCGAGTCAAATACCTGTTCCATCAAGACTAGCATAACATTTTTTGGTTTTGTCAATCCGCTTTACTGCAATAATTTTATTAGACTTTTATCAGCACTGTGTTTTTAGAATTTGGCTTTTATTGAGAAATCAGTCCGATGCCTTGCCATCAATTTAGAGTATGTGGTTTCCTTTTATTTTTGCAAGTTTAGGGTGATTTATAAAGGATATCAGTTTATTATTTACTTTTTCACAATTTTTCATCTAACCCAGCCTAGTTTTATTTTTGGCTGAGTATGGTTAAAGGGGTTTGCTGCATCTTTGACTCCCCCTTCCTATTGACATCGCCCCTGCATACCCCTTCGGGAATTGCAGGCGCGATGTTATTTAAAAAAAAAAACAATTTATTGATGTGATTTTTGTTTACAGTATGTCCGTCGCTAGACATCAGGACGTCCCCGGACCAGATGCACAAGCTGCGCGGGTGCCGGGTGATCGAGGGCCAGCTGAGCATAGTGCTTATGGAGAAGGCCAACCCCAACTCCTTCGAGAATATCTCCTTTCCCGAACTCAGGGAAGTCACCGACTTCATTAAGATCTATAGGTAAGCTCTTTCAGAAATGGTACAAATATTATTACTGTCTGTCCTATTGATATATCCTGTGGGACAACGAATGCACTAGACAATAAGTGGTGTATTTGTTTTATCAAAATGTTTATGATGATATAAGATTAGTTCTGTTTTCATTGAAAAAAAAAATCTAACTGTAGGATTTAAGTTAAGGAGCTATTTTTCGCATACCGTTATAAAATAATTCGGATTTGTTCCTCATTAGATCTAAGTGTACTTTTTTTTCATCTAAAACCGAGCAAATTTTATATTACCTAATCGCAACAACTACATATTTACTGGTAATTTAGTGCATTCGGTATGCTGCAGGATATTTTTCTCTAGTTTTCTACTACATAATGCTAATACTGCTATTTGTAGCATGTTTATACAATAAGAAACTTTGGTTAAATGTCTTAATCCGATCCTTTTAGTTATATAAAATACTTAATCCAAACTGATTCGTTTCCAATAAAAGATACCCATTTCAAATATTGGCTATTGGTGTGTTATCTGAAGCAAGTGACGCTATGTACTCCTAGAAAACTCTTTAATAAATTGGGGAAACGCTCAATTCTTTTACCATTTACAATAGCCATTGTTATCTTTGTATTAAAATTGTTATAGATTTTTAAATTATATAGTTAAATGGTATTGTCGCCCTAAAATAACACGTCAAATAAAAGCTTGTTACTAGGAGGTCGTTTCGAGTGTTGTTTTTCTCCTCTTATCTTTATAAAAGCGGTCAACTGTGAGATTTGTTTGATTCAATTGCTGTCGTTTTTTCTAGGGCGAAAGGCATACGCAACCTTGGTGATATATTTCCCAACCTGTCTGTGGTGCGAGGGATGCAGCTTTACAAAGATTATGCCATCGTTGTGTATGATAGCGCTCATCTTGAGGTATGTTCATATTTTATGATGTATCATCATATGTATTTCTAATTAATCAGAAAGAATTGAGGAGTACAATTTTTTTTGAAATTGTTTCCTGGTTTTAGCATCTCACTGTTGGGCAAATATATTGACTGTTAAATATAATATAAATTATTACATCTTGTATTTAAAATTTACATTTTGATAACAATCCAATAACTGTTATTAACTCTATTGTAGAACTGTTAATAAATACTTACGTTTATATATTTGATAGATACATATATTTTCAAACGATAAGTTTCCGACGTTAACAAAGACTCGGCTATTTACATAATGTCCTGTATTGACCTACTGTTATGTGGGGCGCTCATTTTGAAATTTAAATTTCAGTCACTCGGACTCCGCTCGCTGACGAAGATCGAACGCGGCGCCGTGCGCATCCAGCTCAACGACCGGCTGTGTTACACCGACACCATCGACTGGAGTGCCATCGTCAGCGAAAATGACTTGCCTAATATCAAAATTAGGGTGAGTATCATTGGTATCATTATCATCCTAGCGTTATGTCTCGTGCTTATCATTATCATCATAGTGTTATGTCTCGTGTTTAGGCGGGGTCCGCTTAGACCATGAATCAGGATTTAGCGAATCTGATAATTACATTGAAGCGACTGTGCCGGTCTGACCTTCGTGACCCTTAATGCGCCACTGAGCCAGTCAAACAATTAGGGAAGTGCTTTCGTCATTGAATAAGGTCTGACAAACAATTACTCTAATATCAATGCTTCGCAACGATATTGAATTCGAAAATTATATTATATTTTCGTGATACTTAAACAATAGTACATAATAGTAAGTATATCTAACTTTAATTTATCTTGCAAAGTAAACAATGTCTAGTCGCGTCCCTAGTGGACCTTAATAGCTGTTTTTAAATTCCATAAACTGTTATTGCTTACAACCTAATACGCTACTGTTATTTATAGTCCCAATGGATGCATATTTGTTTTATAAACTCCAAAAAAGGCTAACAGTAACTGGGTATGTTAACCCAAGTACCTTAAGAATTATGCAATCATAAACAAAAATAGACCAGAAACAATTGTCAAAATATTGATTTAATGACTTCACCACCAACCACTTGGATTGTAAAACTAAACCCTTTCATCAATAAATCAATTCTCTCAAATTACGATCCTCGGTATTTTTGCTCGGCATCGGCGAGGGTGAAGTGTTTTATGTAAACTAAACTAAACTACTAAGCCGGGTGCATACTGTTCTACCTTGGAACCAATATTGTACCAGATAAATAGGTATATACCTGAGCAAACATTATTATGTTTGCTAATAGGAATTCAGAAGAAATCCCTTTGATTAGCATTACGTTATTCTATCGATTATTGTAATTGGGTACGTTACAATAACCGATAGAATCTGGTTGATTAGAAATTGAAATTTTCTATAATTTTCTTACTATAAATCATATAATTTTGTTGATCTTGAGTAATATCTGTTTGTGTATGATGTGAATAAGCAAAACGAGAATAGACCCTTTTCTCGAAAAAGTAATCGAAGTTTTCCAAATTGTTAACCCAGCTTCGGCCGCATCTGGTAATAATCACACTTTTGCAGTTCCTTTCAAAGCCCATAACGCTTGTTCTTTTGTGCGGATATAAGAATTTTCTTTGTTATTATTAGTTTCTAAGTATGATAGTGTGAGTGAATGGGAAATGCAAATCACTGTCAAAACTTGTGGTATGTTTGTATATTTACATATTTGTTAGGGCGCGTTTGATTAACTTTTATTTTATTATAATTAAATTAGTAACAATGAATAGGTTTGTTTTATTATTTATTTGCTGAGAGGTTTATTATTCATGGTTTTTTTTATTTATACATTATGTACCAACGTCACGAAAAGAATATTTTTCAAATGTCTGACCTTTGTTTCAGTCAAATTACGACAGTCGACTTTGCGGGTTATGCCCTAACGCGCACAGCCGTACCGAGGACCACAAGCAGACGCAGAAGCAGTGCCCGGCGGACCAGTCGGGGCGGCTGCTCTGCTGGGACGACAAGCATTGTCAGAATGGTGAATATCAATTTAGTAGTTCCTACATAGGCCAACTGAATTACCATCAGATTTAAAAACTGAGATCACCTTGAATAAAATAATACAGATATATCCTATTGAATGTTTGGACTTGTTAATCATACTCCTACGCCCACAGTCCTGAGTAGGCAGAGTCAAAGGAGCAGTAAGCTCCATTCACCACATATAAATCAAAAATAAAATTGTGAGGGGTTAGAGTGAAAACTCTGACAAGTGGTTAGGTCGTCGCCTTTACGCCTACACAAATGTCAGATTATACATATACATACATATAATACTTATTACTTCATTATATAATAGTTTCCCCTATTTTCTTGTAAACCGACGTAAAACCACTTATAACAGAATTAACTTCCACTACACAGGCCTAGCCTAGTGTGGGAGTAAAATAACCTTATTAGATCTAGGCTTACTGAGTTACTATACAATATATTTGGTAAATCACTAATTTATTTAATAATTTTCTTATTTAGACCTATAGATTGTCCAAACTCTCGGTTAAAAATATATGGTAAAGAAACGTAATAGGTACATGAATATATTTCAAATATCGGATAAAATTGCAGCCAAACTGTCTTAGATGCTTATTTAACTACTAAAATTAGCGTCGTATTCATTTTATTATAAAAAATTAAATTGGGCCTTATATATCACATTCAAATATTGACAGGTGTTCGGTGACATGTTAACTTGTTGGAATAGTAAGAGTTGGAAAAACGAGACAATAAATTTCGTGTAATGCGGTTGGTTATAAAGTGAAATTTTCCGAAGAGAATTTAATATTAGTTTAAACCTTATTCCTAATTTGTAATTATCATAATATATTTGGGTTTAGACATGTTTTATACACCTGCCATTGTATGTTTATAAATCAGAAATAATTTATATACAAATATTTTTTTCTTAAAAAAACTTCGTCCGCGACAAATATACGCTACTATATGTATAGATAGATACGTTATCGTCCATCCCGCAGAATCTTGTCATTTTTACATTTATAATATTAAAGTAAGGATTAAAACTATATTATAACTACTTAGTAGATAAAAAAATATAAATTTGTCTATCTATTGTTTATCTTCATTCACTTGTGCGGCGATAATTAGCAGGTGCGTTTTGTTTTCGATATTTTCACCACGCTTTGTTTAAAACACGTGATTAGATTGTTTGCCAGCCTTTGCGGCCAAAAACGTGTTCAGTACGTTGACACTGTACTGCAACGGTCACACAACGTGTAGTGGAATATTAGCTCGAAACAAGCAATAATTTAACGATGGTACGTGCGGCGCCTTGACTTTTGATATTTAGGGCCCGTGCGGACACGGGCAGTCCGCACCGCCGGTCTTTTTATACTCGTGAAAGTAGATGTAGTGAACAACAGACAGAATTCCGCGGCCATAACGAACCGGATAGTGTATATATAAAAAGGCTAGTACCTCATATATGAGTAATGCGGAATTAATATATCTTGCATCGTTCGTATTTTTGGAATTTGGTACAATTAACTAGATTTAGCTAAATGTCACAGTGCCCTTTTTTAAATTTGCAAGCTTGAAATTAGTTTTTAGTAGCATTGGTACCGTTTTGATCATAATGGTTTTGAAACGTGTTTACGTTTCTCTCATTATTCCATGCCAATATTGATTCGCCGGCGTAAGATCTGTCACAGAAAAAGAAACCAAATGCCTGAAGATTTTTTCCTTATTAATATTTTAATATATATTTAAAGAAGAAAGCGGTTATTCATTAATACACAACGGGATGTTGATTTACATTGAGGCCATTGTATGTGGGCGTTGCGTTCTCTACCACTGAAAATAGTAAATGTACATCTAACGCAACGCTCGAGCCCGCGCTCGCTTGAACACGAACGAGCACTTAAAGTGCAACTATTCTATTTAGGGGCGAAAACTTAGCAAAGGCACACAGTGCCAGACTAAGCGAGGTCCAAAAGGAATTTATAAAAGCCAAAACATCTTGATATATATAAGCTTCTACGTATTACGTAGCCTTTCCGCGCTACTCATTATTACCCGGCTAATGCAGAATTAGAGATACTACTATACACTGTATTATTTTGGATTGGATGATTTATTTATTTTAGTTAAAAAAAAAACTAAAAATACCCAACGCATTTCCATGTTAAGTTAACACAGTTGTTTCTGTAACAAGTGTGGTATTGTGGCAGTATGCCGTGAGTGCGAGTCGAACGCGTGCACGCCGGACGGGCGACAGTGCTGCCACAAGCTGTGCCTGGGCGGCTGCAGCGGGACGACCTCCAACGACTGCTACGTGTGCAAGTACTTCTCGATCGACGGCGCCGACGGCACGCGCCGCTGCGTCCAGGACTGCCCCGAGGGCTTGTACCAGGTGAGTTCAACCTTTTTTATAACGGCTTTAATAACATTTAAATAAAAATCTCGAATGAGAATAAATGTAATAAGAAATTATTAGATTTACACACCATTTACCTAGTTCGGGGATTACATTTACATATCATCACGCCCGTGATCTCCGAAGCAGTAGGCGGAGTCCAAGAAGCAATAACACCCTTTACGACTTTTACCGCAAAATAAAATTGAATTGATTTTAATGAAAAATTTACATTTGTAGTGGCAAGTGGTTAGCTCGCCTCCCACATAATCACAATACACCATAAGTCGCCTTTATGATAACTTATTTTTTATATTTATAAACTATGTTTTTGCATCAGCTTGCCCGGCGTTGCGTGTCGGAGTCGATGTGCCGCATGATGCCGACGCCGCCGCCCGGCTCCACGGACCAGAGCCTGCAGCGGACCTCGCCCGCCATCAACGCCTACAAGATACTCAACAACACCTGCGTCTATATGTGCCCGAGCGGATATATGGAGGTACATTAGCGGATATATATGGGGAACAACACACAGAATATTTAATTGTATATTCACTTTAAAAATAAATAGTGAAATTAAAATAAAACACATACATAACGTCATCACGCCCATAATCCTCGAAGGGGTAGGCAGAGTCAAAGAGGCAGCATGCCCCTTCAACCACATTCAGCCATAAATAAAGCCGGGCTGGGTTAGATGGAAAATTGTGAAAAAGCAGTGACAAGCGGCTAACCTGACGCCTACACAACAATCACACACCCAAAACCCGATATTCCATTAGTCGCCTTTTACGACATGCTAGGCAAGAATCACAGTTGGCATATTCTTTTTAAGTCCCAGACTAACATGGGACAGTGGGCTGGGTTGGATATAAAGCTGTGAAAAAGGAGTGACAAGTGGCTAGCTCGTCGCCTTCTCAGTCACATACCCAAAAGCCCGTTAACCATTAGTCGCCTTTTACGACATGCTAGGCAAGAACCACAGTAGGCACATTCTTTTTTTTTGTCCCAGATCAACATGGGCCAAGTCCCAGACCAACATGTATGTAATGAAATTAAAATGAAATAAATCTTTAAAGGGGGTTTCTTGTATGGGATACAACAAACTTGATTTTAGTGCCGTTTATTGCTCGATATTATTAACGGCAACAGGTAGACTCTTGAAATATTTACAGAATATTTATTTGTTTAGTGTCTAATGTTGTAAAGATAATGGTACGGAACCGATTGTGCGCGAGTCCGACTCGCACTTGGCCGGTTTTTTTATTAACTGACAAAAATATAGTTCTCGCGAAAGCCCTGGTGTACATTGTCTGATGCATTTATTTACTCATATCCTCTTTTATTTATTAAATCATGCTCCTTCCTGAAATATTGAAATTGTCAATGTTTTTTTTTTCTATATATAAAGCTGAATTATATATAAAGTCAAAGTCAAAGTCAAAATACTCTTTATTTATATAGGTTTGAAACAAACACTCATAAATCGTCAATTCAAAAGAAAATCAACTAATAATATGAATCTACCATAAAAAACGATCAATATATTTTTACCTTTTATGTTATTTTTTGGGATTGTTTTTCTTTATCACTTAAGCGTATAGGTTGGTATGCATCCACCGCTGAATATTTATTAAATCCGTGTATGTATGTATATATTTTGTTTTCCAAATCGATTCAGTGAAAGATGTCAAGGCGTGGACTGCATGTAGCCTCGTCTGCTCACACGCATGCACAAGTCACCCTACATTGCCTGTTCTCATTGGCGCTTGCTCTGATTGAGGCCTTAGGCTTGGGGCCGGCTGGATTATTTTGAGGAAGGTGCATCTTAATGTTTTATGTATAATAATATAATAATTTAGCTTTATATATAATAAACAGAAACAGACACTAATTTACGACAAACACTATAATTGTTATAATTTACCCTAAAGATTGTATGTAACTTAATTTATGTAATACCAATATCACTATTAGATATTATCATCAGTGTAGATTCAAAGACTACCCGAATAGCCTTTCGAGAAAAGTAGCAAAATTCAGCGCGAGCTGACAGGTCCGTTAAACCTTTAGCCCTTAAAAAGTCGATATAGTTTCCTTGCTGGTATTATATATACCAGCCAGTACGTTATATTTGAAAATCCGATGTACGTACATCATCCCAGTCCAGCATCCCTCGCATATTAAGCACGTGTCCATTGTCGTACCATTGACCTACCTACAGCACCTCACAATTACAGTTTCGTACTCTTCTCTACAGTGACGTAACTATGCCGTTTGAGGCCCCTGGCAATTTCATCGGTCGGAGTCCTCATTCTAGCACAGTGTTCTATTTCATTGCTGTAGCATAAGGGTGTCCCCGTGCTCATGGGATCCGGGGGTCCCTTCCGGGCGGGGGCCCGTGGCATTTTGCCACCCTATAGTTACTGCTTCTCTACAACACCCCTAATATGATTTAACAATTGAGCTACCACTGCTCCTTGTAACTAACTTGCATATTCATTCTTAGGATACTATTAATAAAGTACAATTTGACGTTTATCAGGTCGGCGACGTGCGCAACGCAACCTGCGTGCGCTGCCCCGGCGACAGATGCAAGCGCGAGTGCACGGGCGCCAAGATCGACTCGGTGGCCGCCGCCGAGCAGTTCCGCGGCTGCACGCTCATCAAGGGCATGCTCGAGATCGCCGTCCGCGCCACCGGCGGTGAGTCGCCGGTATTGTCGGCGTCCTACAGTGTACGCACTGTCTGATTGACGGGATAGCTGACTGTTGTTACTCCAGGAGACAAGAAACGAGTGCGAGTCCGATGGTATTGTCGACATCCACTAGTTTACACAGTGTCTGACTGACTTTATAACTGACTGTCGTTATACCAGGAGACAATGAAGATGTGGGAGTCCGATGAACCCACTCAACAGACTTAGCTAAAGGGACCAATAACTAAATTAACTAACAGGAGGACGTATGGTACTTTAACTAACACGGAGACGAATGGTAACTTTAACTGACAGACGAAAGACTTGAACTAACGAAAAGAATGAAAGACAAACTACTTTTTCCCATAAAGGGTAGTCTTCATCTTCCTAGCGTTATGTCCCGGGCCGAGACGGGGTCCGCTTAGACCATGATCCAGGATTTAGCAAGTCTGGTAATTACATTGAAGCGACTGCCGATCCGACCTTTGTAACCCTAAGATAGGGGAACCAGACAATTTTTGGATCATGGTTACAAATTCAAAGTTGTTTGAATTTGCAGGTTTTATCACGATGTTTTCCGTCACCGTCGAGCTAGTGGTATAAATATGTACATAGATTTGAAAAATCTAGAGGTACATGCCCGGGTTTGAACCCACACTCCTCGGTTAAGAGGCGCGTGTCCTTACCACCACCTATAAAGGGCTAGAGCTACCACCGCTCCTATAAAGGGTAGACTTGTCACTTAATTTATAAATACATATTATTATTAAGAGAATTGTATAGGAATTGAAGATTGTTTATGCTTCTAATTTAAGATTATACTTTTAGGAAATCGCAAACATAATAGTCAAACCAAAAAATATGGTTTTGAAATATGAATATTTGTTTATTTATGGTGAAAATCACAGCTATTTATTAAAGTTTATGTTTTGAGTGAGATCAGAAAAAGCTTTATAGCTAGAAGATAAAAATTTGCCACATACCTTTTTTAACAACTTTTGCGATATTTAGATTAGAGAATCTACTTACATATCCGTGTTTTTTTAGTTGCGTAATATATACTAATGATATAATGCTAAATAAAATTAATATATTATAGGTAATACCATGGCGGCACTAGAGTCATCTTTAGGCGAGATCCGTGAGATCGAGGGCTGTTTGAAAGTAACTCGGTCGTACACGCTAATATCGTTGATGTTCTTGAAGAAACTCAGGTACATCAGGGCAGTACCAACAGAAAACAAGTAAGTATTTTATACTAGTGCATGTTTACGTAATCTATTTATGATACCAAGGTATGCATTTGCATCCTGTCTGTCATCGACTCATATCGTTCCTTAAATTTTCAGAGGAGAAGCTCTTCACATATTCAACAATCCGAACTTAGAAATCTTGTGGGACTGGTCGACGTTCCCTGCGCTCAACATCACGGGCATGTTTTACATACATTCGAACCCGAAATTGTGCACCCAGCAGATAATGCCGCTGGCCAATATGAGGCATCCATACATGAATATCACCTTTACTGAGGTGTCGCAATCCAACGGCGGGGATTTGTGTAAGTGTTTCCTTTGCCATTAAAGTATTATTTTTTTTTTAATATAAAATACTACATAATCATAATTTTTCTTTACTTTTACGTGAAAATGCGAAACTATTGCGATAATATTAATAATTCAAAGAATTCAAATTCTTTTTAATAAGAATTATTATCTGTTCAATTAGCAATTATAAAACATATTTTTTTACAGGTTCGCCCAAAACGCTTCAATTGCAAGTGAACAAGATAGGACGGGACTTTGTAATACTTCAATGGGACAAGTACTGTGTGTCGGACATTCGCAAGCTGCTCGGCTATTCGATCTACTATATACCGACCAAGAAGAACGTCACGCTTTACGAGCAGCGAGACGCCTGTTCAGACTAGTTAGTGCTCAATTGTGTCTAATCGTTTCTCAGTTCAGTTCAATTTTGTTGAGCAACGTTTTCAACGGTTGGTAAATGACATCTGAATATTTGTTCTTTGTACATTTTGCCGTATGAGCGTAATATGTAACATATGTTATACAATGTTATGCAATGTTATCATATTGCAAAATGTTGCTCACAATAATTAATTGTAGCAACTGCATCCACTGATAGAATGTAATCATTTTGATGTGAAAACAAATGCAGGTCGGGACTACTAAACAGTACATTAATCAGGCTAATGCATCAGTTCCCTAACTCGAAACAATGCATAAACAAGATTTTTATTCTAGCTGGAACGTGATAGACGTGACAATAGACGAGGCGCGCGGGCACAACGCGAGCGCGAGCGACGATCAGGACCTGTTGACGGACATCTGCAAGGAGAACCAGCCGCAGTTCAAGATGATCCGCACGCTCACGCCGTACACGCGCTACGCCGCCTACGTCAAGACGTACACCACGCAGCAGGACATGAACGGCGCGCAGAGTCCCATCATATACTTGACTACGTTGCCTGGACGTAAGTTGAGACAGACTGTTTAAATATTAGGGCACTGACAAAGTTGCGCTGAGTGAACGTTTTGAGATTTAATGTAGATAGGTATCTACGGAGGTCCGTATGTACCTTTTTGCGACAGTAAATAACACGAGCGCAAGTCATTGCTTCAGCTCCTCAAGTTAACTTATGGAGCTGGTAGTGAATGCCAACTAAACTACGCTTTTCGACTCTTGACTTCGTTATTCAGATTATAGATTATGGCGCAATTACAAAATTTGCATCGCAATTATAAAACAAAGTCACCGTTTCTGTCTGTTCGTTTAGATCTTTCAAACTAACGCAAGGTATGTTAATGCGGTTTTCACCAATAGATAGTGATTCAAAAGGAAGGCTTATATGTATAGTTTTATAATATGTCTTGCTTACCGTGGAAGCCGGACCGAGTCACTAGTTGAATATTAAACATTAATTGTAATTGACCAGATCCCAGCCCACCCGGGGGTCCGACGGCGAAGTCGAACGGGCCGCACTCGGTGACGATCAAGTGGGCGCCGCCGAGCATGCCCAACGGGACCATCATGCTCTACCACGTCAAGATACAGGCCAACAGCTACAACCGGCCCAAGATACTCGCCTGGAGGAACAATTACTGCGGCAATCGTGAGTTGTACTTTTTATGATAATAAATTGCACTTAATAATAAAACTGTCTACGAGTTTAATGTTATGGTGATCTTTGTTTGCTTTTTGATTTGTCTGTTACAGATACATATACACTGTCTATCTCTTGCTCGGAAAAAATTGTGTTTGATAGTTGATGGCTCTTAGTAGAAAGACACAACAGTCTATTCCATAGCTAACGATGGTACATTTTATTGGATCTGATTTTATAATTATTCAAAGGATTTGTGATACGTGCAGTTACGCATTTCAACAGCGAATGGGATCTTGAAAATGAAACGTTTCTATTTCGAGCCTCTAAAACGGAACTGCCTCTTAAATCACAAGTCTAGACTATAGTTACAAGTGAATGAGTCACTTGTAACATTACATTGAGACGACCTCTCAATGAGCACAACTTTCTACAGTTCGCTAAAAATTTATTGCCGAATCGGCTTAATGTTCCCAAAATGGACGTCATAACAAGTACGTTTTACAGCGAGCGCACTGGCGAACATAATAGCTGGGTCAGGCGAGAACATGTCGGAGCAGGAGGAGCCGAAGCCGACGGGCGACGTGAAGAACGAGTCGTGCTCGTGCCGCGACGAGCGCGCCGGCACCACGCGCTTCACCTCGCGCGCCGAGGAGGAGCGCGACGAGACCATCAACTTCGAGAACGAGCTGCAGAACGGGGTGAGTGCGCAATATTAAGGCGTAGACATATGAGCAGACGTAGCCGATACCTTTTCCCGGCAGGACAACAAATATGTGACCAAATTTTCCAAATCTGAATAGGTTAGTTGATTCAAATATTTTTTTTTATCATCTTCCTAGCGTTGTCCGTGTTTAGACAAGGTCCGCTTAGACCATGATCCAGGATTAAGCGAGTATGGTAATTACATTGAAGCGACTGCCGATCTGACCTTCGTAACCTTTACATAAGGGAACCAGACAATTTTTGGATCATGGTTACAAATCCAAAGTGGTTCGAATTTGCAGGTTCGTCACGATGTTTTTCCTCACCGAGCTAGTGGTATAAATACGTACATAGATTTGAAAAATCCAGAGGTACGTACCCGATTTGAACCCGAACTTCTTGGTTAAGAGGCGCGTGTCCTTACCATTGAGGTACCACCGCTCACTATTTCAAATATTTTTATAATGGACTATAAAAACAAATTAATCAACTAGCCTTGAGATTACAAAAATATCTTCAATTGAGATTACAAAAAAATATTGATTATGTACATATTTTTCTTTTTGTTGAGCATACAAAAATTATGGAGATACAGCGCGTTAAAGTTCTGCATGGACGTCACTAGTTCCGTAAAATTTTATTAACCAAGTGACGTAAACGCCCGACTCCAGATCTTTGAAGCACTGTTTCTTTGTAATTTTTCGAATATTATATAAAGCAAAAAATACGTACCTATTCAATATTTTTTGATTATCTAACTTACGGACTAAAAATAATATTTGGGTATACTAGCCTATTGTAATTAATGTTGCATTAATTTTTTTTCTAAGTATATTCAGCCAATTTGGGTCCTTCGTTCGCTTCCTACAGCACGTCTGATTATTATAATTTTCCTTTCATGTCCGAAAAATTCCTGCTTAAGCCTTTGTATCGATTTGATTTAAGAATTTATATATTTAAAGTTATAATTAAAATAAAGAAAACGTCAAAGGAAGGGTTAGATGAATGACGCAAGAATATGCCGCCAAAAAAAAATACTACCTGCAAGTTGCGTTTACTGGTACTATGCAATATATAATATACCAACGATAAATAGCGAAGAATTTAGAACACGTAATATCACAAAAAACTATTGTTCTCAGGTATACATTAAATCGTCAACACGAGAAGGATTTAAAGACAGAGATAATTCGGGAAATAGCCGCGCGCGACGGTCCGTCGACATGACGTTGAACAGCATGTTGGTCATCCTAAGCGAGAACCACGACCCAGAGATTGGCAAGAACTACACCAATACCACCGATATCAACGGTGAGCATTATTACCGTGTGTATATGGTTGGTTAACGAAAATGATAAGCACTTTTACATGTCACACTGATACCACTAACTGTCTCGAATAAAACGTTTTAATACTTGTTTGTTGGCAAAGTGATGTGCTTACCATTTTTAGCGACCGCTCGTTGGTAACCCCTATCATCACTCCCAATCATTCGATCATTACGCCACCTTGAAGCATACCTTCTCTATGCTTGTTCTTCATCTTTGTCATGCTTGTCAGCGTTCACGAACCTCATCACGTCCATCTCAACATTTTCGTTTCAGCCAAATGCAGTCGCGTCGAGCCTAATGTTTGCGTCGTAAAGGACAATGCCACAGGTTACAACCACAGAAATTTTTGTTTTATATCACGGGTATCCGGTTGCTGCATGTGCTATCATCACGAATCAGCGAATCGATTCCACGTTAGCATCGATATTTTGTTATTTACGTTTACTGGATGAGCGGAGCGAACAGAGCATGACTTCGAGAAGTAGTAATTTTATATTGATTTGCATGTAAATTAGTAGTATTTAGTTATCACAAGATATTGCTGCGCTCATCCGGAGGATTGATTTGATTATTGCATGCGGTAATTTTACAAATTTTGCAGTAGATGTTTTTGAGTACTAGTATCGTTCGGAAATTGTATATCGGTTTTAATTTTGATCTTTATTATTATAAGAGTATTGTACCATTGACGCAAAAATTGTGCGTCATTATAACATTACACTTCATTTCATGGACTCCAATAAGAGAATATAGTATCCCAAATAGAAATAAAAAAAATTCATTGCTACTGGTAAGTAGGTATCTGTTGTTTCAGTTTATACTTAAATAAGTAAGTTTCCTATAAATTATTTAATGCAACCTCTATATTAATTGAATTTACCTTAACAAAATTAGCTATCATGTTTATTGGTGAGTGTTCCATGTGGGTTTTATAGGATCTTCATTTTAAAGTTACAATAAATGTTAATATACGTTATGAACGCAACAAAGGAGGAGTAGTTAGTTGCTTTCAGTACTGTAATTTGTCACGAAACAATCACCGTCTTGTCTATCTACAGGAGCATACAATATTGTTCCACATCATCACATCGCTGTCTGCGATACTCAAACCAATATACCAACACTGATTTTTGATATTTCTTATACAACCGATTTTGATTATGTTTACACATTTTTTTTTTCTATTTTATCGTAGTGCATATCGTATATGCATCTTGAACTATCAAGAAGCATTATGCAGGTTAAAAAATCTAAGCTAATAAGTAGTCGTTATCGTAATATAACGCATGACGTGACCAACAGGGTACGTTCAGTCGCTGTACTACGAACTGCCAAGCAACACCACCTCGCTGACCGTGTCGGACATGCGCCACTTCACGTGGTACACCGTAAACGTGTGGGCGTGCCGCAACAAGTACGAGAACGAGACCGACGAGGACTTCGCCCTCTACTGGTGCTCCAAGCGCGCCTTCTACACATTCCGCACCACTGAACTACGTGAGTACCCGTATGTGGGAACTGTTATAATGTACTTAACTGAATAAACTAAACGGTCTTTTCGTTTTATTGTTAGTCAGCTGCTTTTAGATGCCGTTTTACAATCGGGATAAATGCATTGATTGACATCAACTTAATTTTTTTCGCGGCTAGATTTCTGTCCGAATGCAATCCCGCTTGTAATAGCCCTTATTTTTGTTTTTGTATATCATTGGTCGAAAGTAAACCTTTTATGTGGTAGTAAAAGTTTTTTTTTGACTGATTATACAAAATAGTAAAAAAACCTGCCTTTGTAATTTCCTTTCTTATAGAAACGTAAGAATATGTTAGTTAATATAATGTGAATAAGTTATATAAAGAAACGTTTGTCCGCAGCGGATGTGGACGTAGTGAGGCACCTGCAGTCGGAGCTGTTGCCGTCGAACAAGACGCTGCCGGAGGTGAACGTGACGTGGGAGCCGCCGCAGAACCCCAACGGGTTCGTGGTCGCCTACAACGTGCACTACTCGCGCGTTGAGGACACCAACCAGGTTCGTAGCGCTAGATCATACCGTACACCATGCATGAATATAAGGTAATGCATGGCTATAATTAAATGTGTACTCGAATTATGTTATATTTATAAAATATAGAAGCGTGATTCCAACTCGCAACCTTTAATTTGCAGCCAGAATTTATAATCACTGGTGCTTGCCTAATTGTTATATTTCCACATCTCAATGAATCAACTCTTCAAGGTCGGCATGTTCATACTTAAGGTTCCATATAAATTCTTATTTATAGAGTGTCATAATTACAAAAAATAAAACAAAATAATCAAATACTTAAACATATAGAAAGTCTGATGAATCTCGTTAGCCTCAGATTTGAACAAGTAATTCCTTAAATATGTTGTTTTTTTTTCCTTAAAAAGGCTGCTATTCGAAATATTACCAACAATTAAGGGGATAGCCTCCCTTAGGTAGTGTCGATGATATTTTGAATATGTCCTGTTTAGTTACCTGCATATATGTGAATGGTTGGCTCTTTGTGATGTGTCTTGTCGTGTAGCAGGACGTGGGGCTGCAGACGTGCCTGATGGCGGACGACTACGAGGCCAACGGGCGCAGCTACATGATGCGCAACCTGCTCGCCGGCAACTACAGCATCCGCATCACGCCCATCACCGTCAGCGGCCTTGGGAAGCACGCGGAGATCTACCTTTATATACCGGTGAGGAATCGTTCATCGATCACACCTCGGAATCCTGACCGCAACCGAATGTGATAAATTTTTGAACTACATTATTCGTCCTTAATTCGTGTATTTAAATTTTATTAAAATTAGATACTAAAAAAAAAATTCAGTCGAATTGAGAACCTCCTCCTTTTTTTTTTAAGTCGGTTAAAAACTTAACTTTTATACATAAGCATAGGTATATATAAATGATGAAGTTTATTTGATTTTTTGTCAATTTGACCATAATGGGGTATTTTACTCAAAAGTCACAGTTTTACTTATTAGTCCGTAAGTTTATCAAAAAATATTGAATAGGTATTTTTTGCTTTATCCAATACTCAAAAAATTACAAAGATACAGCACTTCAAAGATCTGAAAATAAGCGCTTTACGTCAATTGGACGGTAAAATTTTACACAGCTAGTGGCGTCACGCGGTACTATAACGCGCTGTATCTTCTAATTTTTAGTTTGCTGAACAAAAGAAAAAAATACGTAAGCAATTTTTTTTTCTAATCTCAAAAATGAACTATAATTTTTTTTTGAGTAAAATAGGCTATGACCTTCGTAGCCTATTTTAGGATTTCGGGAGTAATATGTATTTTTATAGATGTCATAATATATGTCACAGATTTTGCGCAACCTATTATAAAACTGGATTATCGCGATCTTCAAAAGAACGAGTCACAAAGAATCAGATCATCGTAGTAAAGGGTCTTAACGACGCGGTACGGTATTACCACAGCAGAAAATAAAAGTTTATCAAACTGCACTATTGTAGATCGAGCCCGATGTCCAAAAAGGTTTTTGAACTTTTCAAGCATTCGTGTATCGAGATCGGACTAAACGATAGCAGATTTGACCTCGGGCGCAGGGATATTAAAAATCATTCGTGCGTGTGAACAGGAGCGCACGGCGGCGAGCAGCTACGGCTGGGTGTGGGGGCTGGTGGGCGGCTGCCTGGCCATGGCGCTGGTGGTGGGCGCCGGCACGTGGTACGCGCGCCGCAGCCTGCTGTCGTCCAGCGAGATCAACAAGCTGTTCGCGTCCGTCAACCCCGAGTACGTGTCCACCGTGTACGAGCCCGACGAGTGGGAGGTGCCGCGCGCCAACATCCAGTTCGTGCGTGAACTCGGACAGGGCTCCTTCGGCATGGTTAGTTTGCCATTGCATTATTTTAATAAAAGCATTTGGTAATTTAGAAACGGTGCTATCTCAATGATAAGAGCACGGCGCCGTACATGCGAGAAGTATCTGCATATACAAATAACAGGATGTGTAACTATGATCCGATTTGTCTGATTCCCTTATCTAAGGGTTGCGAAGGTTAGATTGACAGTCACTTTACTGTTATTCTTCTTAGTCGAAAGAGGCGGAGGGTACATGAACCGCAAAGTAATGTAGTATGATGTATGACTGTAAAAAAGCAGTAACTTTTATGTCATTTATGTTATTTTGTTATGTTTACAGGTATATGAAGGTATCGCGAAGAATATAGAAAAAGGAAAGTCTGAAACTCGATGCGCTGTGAAAACTGTCAATGAACATGCTACTGACAGGTATATATTTTATAATAAGTCTAAGATCCGAAATAGAAATGATCTTCACCCATCAGTTTAATGGATGAAAAGTATAAAATATTATATATATTCGTAAATATATCTCGAGTGGTTGTCTAAAAAACTCCTGGCCGCTCTATGATTAGTTAAAAATTTAAAAATGTATTTTTTTTAAATATTGAATTCATAAGTTTAACGGAAAAATTTAATATCAACCGAAAGTATGATGCATATAGAACAGGGTATTCGCATATAGTTTAGATGCCAGGAAATTTTAAGAATTATTCCATATTTTTTATATTTTCATAAAATGAAATAATGGGTTTCAATATTTTACAATACCGCAAGCGCCATTATTGAAGTGTGACGTCACGTTTCTCAAACATGTCAAACGTATCAAGTTCAGTGTGCCAATCGCGGAAAATTTCGCCGATTATCGGCTGACGTGGGGAGTGGGGGGAGTCGATAATTTTGTATTGGCAGCAACACAACACTTGTTTGAGAAACGTGACGTCATGCAGACTAAGACTACGTCACGACAATGTGTGTTTCGCGCGGCAAAAGTATGTATTTTTATTTTATTTTTTTGTGTTTTATCGTTATTACGCCGTTATTGTTTAAGCAAATATTTGTTTATAGCTTAGAATTGATTAATAATTAAATTTAAACATGTTTAAAAAATAGGCAAATACCCTTTATACAAATTTTTACAGGCAACCCTATATCATCGTACTTGCAATTAAATAGCTAATTTTGATATAAGCTTTATTTATTAAACATATAGGGAAAAATAACTATTATCGATTTACCTGTTTATATCTATCAAACTATTAGTAAAGCCGGAAAAAAAAATAGATAAGCCAACGTTTGTATATTCTTTAGGCTTCATACTTTCGGTTGGTATTAAATTTGTTCGTTAAAGTCATGAGTGCAATTTGATAAAAAATCATTTTGGAATTTTTTATTGATTATAGTCTGGCCAGGAATTTTTTAGACAACCCACTCGAGATATATTTTCTGATATATTAAGTTTTATATAAAATACTTTTCATCCTTTAAACAGACGTGTGAAGGTAGTTTCTAGTTCGGATCCTCTACTATATAAATGGTATAGTGGTAAATGGGTCTTTTATATATTAGCACCTCAATTACACTTTTAAGCACACTTTATATTGATGGATATGATATCTGGTAATGTTATATTTTTATTATTATTTGAAAATGTTTACATATTTGACCTATTATAAAAATATACATACATACATACATAATGTCACGCCTTTTTCCCATGGGGGTAGGCAGAGATCACGTATTTCCATTTGCTACGATCCTGACATATATATATATATATTGTTAGTTGGAGCCCGTTCAAAGCATAAACTGTTTATGTACAGTTATAAGTAAACCTCATCTCGCAGGGAGCGCGTCGAGTTCCTGAACGAGGCGTCTGTGATGAAGGCGTTCGACACGTTCCACGTGGTGCGGCTGCTGGGCGTGGTGTCGCGCGGGCAGCCCACGCTCGTGGTGATGGAGCTGATGGAGTGCGGCGACCTCAAGACGTACCTGCGCTCGCACCGCCCCGAGCCCGACGGCTCGCTGCCCGCCAAGGGCACCGGCGGGAACCCGCCCACGCTGCAGAACATCTTGCAGGTACTACTTACAGGAGTAGGGAATTCGAACGATTGAGGATATTTTTTTCTATAAAAATATCAGCAATGACTGAATCTTTAAAACGAATCGGAAGAAACGCCACGGTCAATATCCATCGCGTCCGTATCCTGGATTAATTGTCACCAAAATCGGTGACACTCAAAATGTACAAGAGAATAATGATTATCTTTCATCTTGCATGTAGCAACATCGTCGAGAAAACCTTAGACACTGCATAATGTTCTTCTAAACGCTGTGCTGAATATGTTGTGTGTAAATATTGCTATGATTTCATTTATTTTTAACCAACGAAAAAACGAGGAGGTTTTTAAGTCGACGCGTACATTTTTTTTATGTATGACCTCGCATAACTTTTTACAGAGTTTGATAATTATTTTTTCTATTAGAAAGGTTATACTTTGAAGTTGGTCCCATATGAATTTGGAAAAAAATCCTACCTTAAAGGTGGGAAAATAGGTGTGATTTAATAAAAAATGCAAGAAGCATGTAGTTATTAGTAGATTATAGCCACAAAAAATTTTAAAATAAAATCTTGAAAAAAATTTGACCTCCCAAAAAACTGAAAAGCCTAAGTAATTTTGAGTCGGCGCCAATCAATCAATAAACAAAGATCACAAAATTACCTTAAATTTTATAAAAATAACCAAATCAAATTAACAAACGTGAAATCTCCAGCGATAAACATTAACTATAATAAACATTAATTAGGCGCCGACACAAAATTACTTAAGTATACTTACATCAGTTTAAGAACTTAGTTATTATGGTTAAATAAAAATATTTATTATTTCGTACTTTTCAGTTTTTTGTGAACGTCAGAACCGCCGGTCAACAGTCGTAATTAACTTTGAAATTATGTCTAAAATTTACTTATGTACTGCTTATATTTGCTTCTCACGATTAGAGAAATGCTTATTGCATGATTTAAAATAATTTAAGCATTTAAGGTTGACTGTCCATTCTGACGTCAGAATGGCTGGTCAATCTCTGTAGAGCAGTAACTATGTAGAATTACTGAAATTTTTGTGGACCAAAAATTGCTTATCAATTGCTTATTTCACAATTTATAAGTTTAGACCCTAATATTATTTCCATTAGTTAAGTACGAGCTTAAAATCGCAAGTGCCTGTTAATATCATAAGGGCAACAAGTAACGTATGTTGAAAATTGCGTTTACATTACAAAAGGTCTTAAAATGCCTGCCAATATACTCGACGTACAATTTTACTTGCATTATCATTAATGTCGTTGCGTTGAATCAAAGTTTTTTAACCCTTAAACAGGCCCCGAAGAACCGCTGCAAGAAATGGAGTGTTACATATGGATTTAGGCTTTGAATAGCGCCCTGTAAGATTCCTTATCAACAAATAATATAAAAACACTGAAATGCCTGAAAAAAAATTTTGGGAAAACTAGGGCTAGCTCTCTGCTTACCCCGCTAGGGAAGTGGTGTGAAGTTTAGTTAGTTAGTTAGTTAGGGCTAGTGTAAAAAAAATAGGTAATTTGAACAGGCAATAGATATATAGCTCCCACACATTAGTTCGACTCAACAGGCTTTGGTCACATGTTCCCCACATTATTATTTGCCTTATTTTAGACAATTTACCAAGAAATCAACTAGAAATAATGTAAACCTTGATAGAAAAACTCACAATCTCTAATATATCAAAAAATTGCACGACTTACCTTTCTTGGTTTCGCCATCATCTAAATAAAACTTGCACAGTCACACAAAAACACTCCTTTACCAGACAGTCGAAATTCAAATGGTTTCATTCTGTCAGTGTCACATTCGTTCGTTTATACCACTGAGTACTGAAACTAATGGAGATGGCGTAACTGCGAAAAGGTGAAGCCCAATTTTAAGTGAGAAACAAATATGGCGCCCTTGTGTAGTATCATTCCACTTTACTTATTTACATACTATAAGTCTCTGAACAATTTATTTAATACGATGTTTTTGAATGTTACAAGTTAGATTATGTTATAATCACAAGTTTTATCAATATTGGCACAATACACTGCAAATTCCACTGACATTGACAACTTAAAGCGAGAAACCAAAATGGTAAAGTAAATGCTTAAATTATTTTAAATCATGCAATAAGCAATTCTCTAATCGTGATAAAAAATTTAAACAATACATAAGTAAATTTTAGACATAATTTCAAAGTTAATTACGACTGTTGACCGGCGGTTCTGACCTTCACCAGTTTTTTTGGCAGTTTAAATTTTTTTGTTAAAATGTTTTTATTGTCATCTATCTAGAACGTGGTAAACGTCACTTTATTATAATGTAGTAGTAAGAAAACGTTTCATATAAAGTTACTACGGACTTTATTTCAAAGCGATAATATTTTATTTCCAGATGGCTATAGAGATAGCCGACGGTATGGCCTACTTATCGGCCAAAAAATTCGTGCACCGTGACCTCGCGGCGCGCAACTGTATGGTTGCCGGGGACCTCACTGTGAAAGTGGGCGACTTCGGCATGACCAGAGACATTTATGAGACTGATTACTATAGGAAAGGCACCAAGGGCCTACTGCCGGTGCGATGGATGAGCCCCGAGAGCTTAAAAGACGGGGTGAGTATGACAATAATATGTAAAAAACTAATGGCAATTTAATTCTTTATGAAACAAGCAGGTACTTATTAAGTCTTATTTATTGCAGGTTTTTTCAAGTAGTAGCGACGTATGGAGTTATGGCGTCGTTTTATGGGAGATGGCAACACTTGCCATGCAGCCTTACCAGGTAAATTATATTAAACTAGTGGCCCGCCCCGGCTTCGTACGCGTGGACATTTATTTTTTCCGAAATTATCTTTAACATATAGACATACACCATCGCGGATTTTTCTGTAGGCGAATAAGATACACAATTCTATCATACCTTGATCCACTTTCGGAGACCCCCGGCTCGGACGCGAGGCGCTGGGTCACGGGTCGAATCAACACGAAATTAATTTCGGTGCGCATTATTTTGATTTTGCTATATCTCCTAACGTATTCATTTAATTTGCATGGTGTAAAGCGAGAAAATTATTTTCATGAAATGCTCAAGCCAACTAACGTATTTAAAATAATAAGGATTAATACCATATTTTTATAAATAGCTTTTTAATTACCGCCTTATAATTGTATATTTTAAAGTATTAAAATGGATATAGTAGGTAGGTATGTTATCCTTAAGAGACAGACATATGCTATCGCGGTCTTTTCTGTAGACCTATATAAGATACACAATTCCACCATTCATTATTTATTTTGTTATATCTCAAAGGGTTTAGGCAGTGTTTTCGTTGAAAGCTCCCAGACGGCTTATTTTTTTCCAACAACACCAACAAATATTGTTATATTTTAGCTAATGTATACAAAAACTTAACAAACTATATACTTAAACCTTCATCTCGAATCACTCTATCTATTAAAACCGCATCAAAATTCGTTGCGTCGTTTTAAAGATCTGAGCATATGGACAGACAGACAGCGGAAAGCGACTTTGTTTTATACTATATAATAATTACTTTGGATAGTACTGTATTCACGGTAATAAACTTTCAATGTATTAGTGTATCCGTGTTATGACCGTATGTCAGGTGTACAAATGTGGAAAATTTCTTACAACACAAGGTCTAACTTATATCTTCCAAAGCGCCTCTCAGCCACCGCTCCCTTCAAGTAGGTCGGATCGTCACTTAATCCTGTAGGCACATTCGCGTTTACCCCACAAAACTGACCCGCCTCGCTCCGCAGGGCCTGTCGAACGAGCAGGTGGTCCGGTACGTGGTGTCGGGCGGCGTGATGGAGCGGCCGGAGCACTGCCCCGACCGGCTGTACGAGCTCATGCGCGCGTGCTGGGCGCACCGGCCGCACTCGCGGCCCTCATTCCTGCACCTGGTGGCGGACCTGGCGTCCAACTCGCAGCCCTACTTCCGCCAGCGGTCGTTCTTCCACACGCCGCAGGGCCAGGAGATGTACGCGCTGCAGCTCTCCGCCGCCGGTGAGTCTACATCCATGTTTCTTACTTACTAATGGTTTATTTATTTATATGGTAGGAGTATCGGTCACTCAGAACCTGTTCAATTTACCAGGGTACATTAAGATGTACCCTGGTATATTCACTTAGGGTATATTCACTTCTCTGCTCTGGGGGTTGACTGTCACTTGTTACAGTAGGCCTGCTTATAAACTGTCCGGTTTATTTATACTGAATCTATCTGTCATTCAGTGCGAATAAAGCGCGCAGTTGTTTATTTGTACTGTCGATTTTGCTATAACAGGTAACAGTAATCCCCATGAATCATGTATAAAAGTTATCTTACTCTACATTCGGTATGTATTTGCTTATCCATGTGTTGAGTTATTTTTTTTTTATAAATTACCTTACGTGTATTTGACCCATAAATACCTTCACTGCAGTTACACAAAAAACTAGCCATCATACAATGACGACATAGCTATAACCGCAGATGACGCGGTGGTGCGTGTTGGACAAAGGCATGTATAGGTAGCATAATTCGTGATCTTACTTATCTTCTTAGATACTTAACCTTTCAAAGCAGTGGCCTAAAGTGCGGCCTGAAAACTTTATAATTTGTTTATGTACATTTAGATATATGGTGTAGTAAATACGTAGATATATATGCGTGAACATGGTGTATAGATTTAGTAGACGTTCGATTATTTTGTAGCAATACATTGAATTGAAATATGTATGTGTTCTTTATCGGATAAAAAAACATTTGTTATTCGTATAAGGCCTATATTGGCTCATTCTGCAGACCATTAACGTATTATCCCATACATGGACGTGGCTATACGCAATTAGGGTTGCCATCCGTCCGGATTTCCCCGGATTTGTCCTAGTTTAGAGGGCATCCGGGGAGCGTCCGGACGGGGTTTCATTTGTAGTCCGGGTTTAAAAATTTAAAGTCATGGGCTGTCCACGACACATGCACTGTGCCCGCACTCCGCGATCAACCGACGAACCGACTAGCTAAATTCACCATTATTTTCAACTATTTTATAACACTGATGTCCGGGGCCTAGGCTCTACAATCAGGGGGTTTCACGCGTTTTGTCCTGGTTGCCAAATGTTAGAGATGGCAACCCTATACGCAATAAGCGGCCATCAAAATACTGGTGGGCATCTTTATAAATGTGAAATATTACGGCAAGCCTCTTGAAATGTAGATTTTGGTGGGGTCTATTCATTCAACTTTATATTGGCTTATTATGTGAGCAAAGCAGACCAATAGCACATAATATAATTATATTTATTGGATGAATGTTAACTTTTCTCCATGGACATACCCAGTATTTTTAACCGACTTCAAAAAAAAGGAGGAGGTTCTCAATTCGACTGAATTTTTTTTTTGTTCAGTTGATTAGCAATTCTGTTCTTTACCCATCATCAGTCATCAGCAAATGATAACATAGCGCTGCGCTGAACATATATTGTGCTTGTAATTAATACTAATGATGAAATGTTATTTGTTTGCACGGTTATACCGCCATAGACGCCTGTGGTGGGCAGACGGCAAACTAACCGTAAGTAACGGTATGCATGCCACACGTAAGAGAGCTTTGTTATCATTTCCTGAGAGACCATAAGATTTCATTGTAGAGTTAGCTAGTCGAACAGCACTATTTAGTTTTAGGGTTCCGTACTCAAATCTCGTTCACGCTGTTCAAGACCTTTGAGTTGTGTCTTGAAACTTTTATTGGCAAATAGAATATGGGTTGACTATAAGTAATACAGTCTCTTAATGTTATGATTACGGAACTCTATGTGTGTTTTCCTCCTTCTCGAACGATATTTTAATACTATTAGCGAGCAACACATTAGAATCAGCACTACTGGTATTCTTAATAAATTAGTTACTGCATGTTTTGTAGCAAATGAAATGTTAATTCGAATTAGTAGCAGTGGGTAATAAGTTATGTAACATTAGTAGCTGTTAGCTAAATGAGCATAATTTGTCGATATACTTCGCTTACGCAGATCTCATAAACGTTTGCTCGTGAACGATATTAATGCAAAATTATGCATCGATGGTAAATTGTGAATTCTTTTTTCAACATAATAAAGTTTGATTTCCTGTAAGTCATTTAACCGCGCGTTCTACGTGCGGCGACCGAGTGTGTTCAGCGTGAGTTCTAACCGGCGGTTCTGCTCGTCCCCAGACGAGGAGCAGGAGATGCCTGAGGTGAACGTGGGCGCGGTCGCGACCGGGTCCGGGTCGAACCTGTTCGGCGTGTCGGGCCGCCTGGCGTCCTGGGTGCGCGAGCTGT
This sequence comes from Glyphodes perspectalis, assembly GCA_951394215.1. NCBI lineage: Eukaryota > Metazoa > Arthropoda > Insecta > Lepidoptera > Crambidae > Glyphodes > Glyphodes perspectalis. The sequence continues at coordinate 13,143,147 of OX596200.1, read as the reverse complement.
CGTCGCTGCGCTCGCGCGCCTCCGACGACGCGGCCGCCGAGCCGCTGCAGCCCGTCGCGCCGCTTGCGCCCCGCGGCAACGGCACGCTGCCCGCCAGCAGCGGCTGCTAGCGGCGCCACCGCGCCCGCGGCAACGGCGCGCTGCCCGCCAGCAGCGGCTGCTAGCGGCGCCACCGCGCCCGCGGCAACGGCGCGCTGCCCGCCAGCAGCGGCTGCTAGCGGCGCCACCGCGCCCGCGGCAACGGCGCGCTGCCCGCCAGCAGCGGCTGCTAGCGGCGCCACCGCGCCCGCCCGGCCCGGCGCCGCCCGCGAGGTCCCCCTCGCCCCTATCTACCTCAGGTCGGTCGCGGCGGCGGGCGCGCGGCCGACTCTTCGAATCCTAGTTGTAAGCGTAGCTAGTGAATAGTGCGACGCGCGCGGTGCCGCTCGCCGCGTCGGTTATTTATTTGAGGCGCGCGCAGCGGCGGTCGCCCCCCCGCCCCGCCCCGCCCCGATCGTCTCGCTCCCGCCGTCCACTCGGATGTCTGCCTAATTGTCTTTTCGATCTATAATTGGGAATTTGACCGATCGATCCCTTTACTCGGGCACCGCCGGGGGGGGGGGGGGGGGGGGGGGGGGGCGCCGGCGGCTCTCGGTCGGGGCGAGGCGCAGGCGGCGGCCGCCGACGCGAGCGTGCGGTTCTTTTCGTCTGACGATTCGTTTCATATCAGGAAATTAATATTTTTGCTGGGGCGATATTGAGAGTCGATCTGTTTCGACGCGAATCCTATATAGTTTACCTCAATAAAATAGTTGTATCGGTGTCATTTTTGACATAGCCTATTAATGTTAAGTTACGGTGTAAGATGTAAAGTGTGTATAGGTACGTTATCGCGTAGACTAGGTCGTGTACAAATTAATTTTATTCAGTTCTTCGCGTGTGACCAGCAGACTTCCGTTTTGATTTGAAAATAGTCTCAGGCGAGTGTCGAATTCGTCGATATTGTTGAGTTATAGTTATTGTTGAAAGCGCTTTTTGTTGAAAGTGCACTGCGATCTGCGAATTGGCCACTCGTGTGTTCGATACACTTTGTGCATCTGTTTATAATACTCAGCAAGTGCGATGTTCTTCAGTTTCTTTCAATTATCCTTTTGAGAGCGTAATAAAAAAGTAATATTGTATTTTTTAAATAGTACCGCCAAAGAATTGATTTTTAAAGGTTATCTCTATATATATTTGCAGTTTTTTATTAATTGCACTAACTAATCATCTACGTGATAAAACAACCTCAAATGCAGACTGAACGGTGAAAGAATCTGAAATCAATGTGTTCCCAATCAATTACAATGCAATAGAATATACCTGCCATCGTTGTTAAATAGTTATATTACCTAATATAATTGTTTTATTATGAAAATATACTCTACATATTTTAATATTTAATGACAATGTGTAACCGCCACACTAGCAAATATTTTGTATGTATGCAACCGACACAAACAGTGGATACCCAATATGATGATAAAACATTAAGTGATATATTATCATCTCCTAAAATAACATGTTTAAACATTACATTGGTATGTATCCGAAAAGAGATCAATATTTATGATATAACTTGTATCTATCCTAACGAGAAGAGTGCGATAATCTCTTTGATATAAATAAATGTGTAAATTATATTATTATGTACATACGAAGACCTTTATCTTTATTAGACAGTTGGTGAAAAGATTAAACTTACGAACAATAGTTACTTTAAGGCAGCTGCATCTAATATTACCATTACAAATACATATTTACATAAATAACTAACTAACTAACTTAACTTCACGCCACTTTTCTTCTACATAACTACAAAATGTTTCCCTACCCCTCTAGGGAAGTGGTGTTAAGTTTAGTTTGTTAGTTTTTCCATATATAAATCCATATTATATTCCACTCAGCAACTTATTTAAGAGCTTTACAACTTCCAAGTTGCGTGCATGCATATGCACATATTAATAATCATTTCCGCCTAATTTATTACCTAATAATATGATGTTATTGTATACTGCTTACGTAAGATAAATGAGCATCAGGCTCCCCAGCTGGGCATAAGCATTTTGTTAATAGCCGCAATTATAACCATATTCTGTTATATGTAAAGCTTTTGTCTCTTCTATAGGTAAAATTAACTATAAACTATGCATTATATCTTATCTTGGCTAGGTTAATTACAAGTTTTGTAATACCGCTTGCTATAAATATTACTCATCACTAAAGCTACGAACAATATTAACAAATATTGTAAATCTAATTCTATTTGTTCTTAATATCATCTGAAATGTAGGGTTTTATAAAAAAAATATGTTATTTTATATTTATAATGGTATTCAATGTTTCATGTGCAATTATAGCATTTTAGTAGAAAAGCTGTAATTTTAATATTTTCATCAACTAATGAGAAACAACACTAAAGTAATGATGGTGGGTTAGGGTCTTCGATTGTTATTTGTTATAATAACTATTATTATTATTATTATGTTATTCAGGAATTGCAAGGTCACGGGTTAGAATTAAAATTTTGTAATCAAATTAAACCGTTTTAAAATTATTGTATTATACATATGTGTATCACTAATTTATAAATGTCTCAATAAAAATAATTAATTATTGTGTAAATTTAACGCTAGCTACATGTCTTATATTATATATAACATAAATTTATAAAAATGGATTTGTAAAGGATTACCTACTTACTGCTGAAGTGAACCAAAATTGTTAAAAATATGTACTAAAACATTTAGGTGAAATTGCTTTTCGATATGCAGATTCTTTTAATGAAACGTTTATTGAGAAAGCTCTTTTCATTATAGTAAATTAAATTCGATTTAATATAAAATGAAATTTGGAAGGTAGTCCTATACACGATATACGACCCTGGACATTGGGCTGAGCGCTTGAATGACTGTGGTCCAATGCAGTAATAGTAACTATAACGATAATGTGGTATAAGGGTATAAACGAGTGCCTTCCGACATCCAGCCTTCAACAGAACGCAGGATTGTTGATTGTTTGAGACAGACACGACATACAATTTATAAACGCAGGTGGTATACGAATTGTGCGGTTCCATTTGTGTCACTTGTTTGTGAAACACTTATCTAAAAATAACCTTTACATACTTATTTCAAAAGGAACGTTAATAGTATGGTGTGTAGAAGGGAGGAGTGAGTGAAATTGAATTGGTCATTTCAAAAACCTCACTTAAATTAGATTTTTTCAAGAACCAACGGTTTCATGCACAAATAAACGAGTTTTAAAGGACTTTTTTATGCAGTGCACTTTTTTAGTATTTAAGTGGTATAAAATTTAAAAAGTGCATATGCTTCACCGTTTATTAATAAAAATAATGAGAATACCTGAAAAACTGTTCTTGACTTAAGTGGTTTTAGCAAGTAAAGTATCCCAATTTAGTGGTATATATTTAAACCAAAACAATTGTAGTAATTTTTTTTTTTTTATTTCTTATTATTTAGAAAATAACACTTAAAAATAACCTTTTTGTCATGTTTTAATATCTATAGGGTACATAGTTATATTCTTCATCATTCTTACGTAGATTATCTTCAACATTTGCAGTTGGCCAGCTAAAAATGTTGTTATATCTTTAAATCGTCAAATTTTGGTTTAAATATGTGCACTTTTAACTCATAAGCCTTGGCTGATGAAACTTAAACAGAAGTTGTAAGTTTTTTTAATATAAGAATTAATGTTTTATCAATCCATCAATAGGGATGTCGATATAGGGAATCGTTTTCAACAAAAAAAAAAGTATGTTGGAAAAAAATTTAACTCGAGAGGTTTTTGAAATTACTGATTCCATTATATTTAAAACTAGCAGCAGTTTCACCCGCGTAGTCCCGTTCCCGTGGAAATACGAGGATAAAATATAGCCTATATTATTCGCTGATAAAAAAGTTTTGCATTGGTGAAAGAATTATTCATATCGGTCTAGTAGTTTCAGAGCCTATTCGATGCAAACAAACAAGCAATCAAATCTGTCCTCTTTATAATATTAGTACCTATAGACTACAAAAGCTCTAATTAACGCGTATATTGTCACTAATTAGTGGGCCACTATAGTTTTGTTGAGAGTGCATGTATAATAAAAACGGCATAGGTTAGGATTAATGAACTGTCCTTTTAATAGGACAGTTAATTAATCAACGTATGATTAACTTCTGCTGCCGCATGTTAATAGAAATTAACCACATTACTCACGGCAGCTATATAATAACATAAAGTTATTTTATACAACATGGGTAGTTCTGGTTGTTGTAAACCGTAAATTTATTAACTATTATAAGTACTCTATTATTTCAAAGTTATGAAATTGCACTCTGCTTATAACGGCTAAATCTAGGTATTCATTACATACGCTGCTCGGACTCTAGTGCTAATGCAATCAGTTCTGAAACTGAAACATTTAGCCGGAGAGTACTCCATCCGAGTTTAGGCTCCTCCTCTTGTACACACCATAGTTAGCAGTAGAGAACCGTGCCACAGATTGATATTACCAAGACTGGTTTAGGCGTGGGCAATGTGCTAGTAGTGGGGCAGCGCGCGCGGGCCGCGCTCGCGCCGCCCGCGCGCGCCGGTGCGATTGTATTGACGAAGGGCTCAAGGCACGTTGCATCTAATATGGTTTTATTGTCAGAAAGTAAAAATATATCTTCGATTTCATATTAGTTTCCAAAGTTAAAATCCAAATATATCTTTAATTTTAGAAATTGCATAGTGCCTTTTGCTCAATTTATGAAAATATAAGTTAAATGTATCGGTAGGTAAGTGTAATGTTAAATATATTAGGGCCATATTTTTGTTCCACCTTACGTGTAGTAGGCGAACAGTCCAGGGCGGCGAGTGGAGTCTACCGGCCCCTCGACTGGGCTGTGCGATGTAGGTAACGACTAGCGGTGTCCCGCAGTTCCTGAACGCCGAGCGACAGGTCGGCGGCCGCCGGCGCTCTGCCTCTGCCGCGCGCCGGCGGCCGCCTCGGCATCTGTCGCACAACGTTGCCTCACACGCCTTTACTACGGGATATACCTACTGATTATACCTTTTTAATACTTACGCTCTTATTTTATCAGTATTTAATTTTAATTGTGATTTTCACCTAGTAAGGCAGTTACATTACCTCATTTTTAGTAATTAATATTTGTAAATGTTGACTGATAAAATATATTTTCCAAATGATGTGTTCCTCGTGTGATTTCTGTGCGTGTTTATTGAGTGTTGGGGTAGCGTTGTGCTTTATGCTCAATTTAGATACAATTCAGCAAACGATTGAGATAGTGTACAATTTTTATATTTAATTTAATGAGAACCGAGTACCTATTAATAATAATTTTAATATTTATATTATTAATAAAAAAGTTAAAATTAGTGAAACATAGTTTTGAATATCAAAGTGTATCCTAAAATACCCCTTGTTTGAATATATTTTATAACAAGTTAAAACGAAGCCTATACATTTCTCAATAAAATATTTTTTTCAATAAATACATTTTTATTCCGTGAATATAGATTAACATTCTATGTTACGTAAAATGCCTACTTCTTTTTTTTTATATTTTTCACTTCTAATTTGAGTGGTTTCCTTGGTATTTTCCCTGGAACTCTACACTCACAAGGCCTCTCTTTCGCATAACGGTTCAAGAGGCACACTGCGCGTATCCAGCCTTCCTCCCCGTTATGTTTCAAGGCCTTTAAGTTCTCTATATAGTAAGGAGGGAGTTCATGCTCTTTGGCTCCGGCTATCATTAATTCTTTATACGCCCAAGAGGGCCACCGCTCTACTGGAATTTCATCATTATCACCTCTTGGCAAAGGAATAACTTTCTGAACATATATACGACAATGGAATTTTCCCATATATGGTGTGAAAACATCAATATATTTTATGTAGTACTTCTTAATTTCTACACCTTTTTGGCTGAAAAAAGTAATCACCAGAAACTATTTTGCAACGTGTATCAAGAATATTATATACGATTCTGTATTCGCAAAAAGTAGCGAGTAAACTCTAAGATGAGTAAAATTTAAAAGTATCTACTTATATATGAAAAATATACAGGTTTTTGTAAGGATTGTTTTGTTTTGTTCCTTACTTGTTGAGGGCTTTCATGTCGTCTTCTTGTAACCGCCATATAACGCCCCATACATGAGCGTTGGCTGTGGGGACCAGGGTCGCTGTTGGTCCGCCCCAAAATTGGGAATATTTAATAAAGTCCAATCTGTAGTTCTGAACATATAAAATTTATTAATGAAATAATTATATTCCTATTAAACCCGACTTCATTTTATTTTTGGCTAAATGTGGTATAATGGACTTATTGGAACTGTCTACGCCTTTAAGGATTTTTCGGGCTTGATGGTATGGTATATACGTAACATAATAAATAAATATCAATTTTAGCAAGTTACTTTGTACTCACATCTGCTCGCGCTATGGAAACAAACTCGGCCGTGGGGCAATGCATGTGAATACGAAAGGTAAGTAAATTGGCCCCATATGAAAAATATAAAAACCTGTCTGGAATAGCCATTTCTATTTTAATGGGCTTTTAAAAGCATTTGTTGTAGTAAATACACAATAAATTTTAACATGTTGTTTTCCAAAATAGTCAATTTATCTGTGTAGTATATTTTGACAAGATGAATTCATGACATTATGTTTCTTTTATTTCTATTCTCAGTTTCTATTCATATAATAATAAGTGTGTATTACTAAATAATAAAAGAATCTATTTGAGCATCAGTGATGACTATGGTTTTTAAGTGGTCCACAGACTTTGTAACACCTAACCATCGCCAGATTTTACAATGCCCTAATTTTTAACCGACTTAAAAAAAAAGGAGGAGATTCTCAATTCGACTGAATGTTTTTTTTTTTTTTTCGATATCTCTGAGAATTGTTATTTATTATATTAATATATAATATGTAAGTAATATTACTATACCTAGGTATCCTATTAAAGTCACATAAATTTATGTAAACTTTCTATCTCTGATTTATTGGGTAGTGGAAACTAATTCCTAGCTTTTCAACTGATTTCGCAATTCGGCAGACGCTTCTTGCCCGTTATTTGGAATTTTCTTTAACTTTTCAATATATTCTTCGGGTAATTTACATTCTGTAGCTCCCTTTACGATACAATCTAGATATGTGATCGAAGGTCTCCTTTCGACTGGTAATTCTTCAAGGTCAATTCTTGTTGTTGGGATCTGAGTCAACTGATATGTGCGACATTCAATCTTACGCTCATCAGGAGTCACAATGACTACTGTTTTAGGGAAGTAAGTATTGGTATCAACGCCTTCTTGTCTGTAAAACATTTAAGTAAAAAATTTTAGGTAGGCATTTATCATTAAACCCTTGATTACAGCTCATATTTGATAACACGCTATTTAGTTGCATTCTAAGTTCAAACTATGTACAATAGTGGAGTAGAGGAGAACTCCGGTTCAGTCACATAAAAATAGTACCTATCTAAATGAGTTCTAGTCTAAACAATCTGGTGGCCCTAAATTTTCTGCATGACCGAGCCGCTTAGGTACCTATTTGTATCTTATTATTCTGCTGAAAAAGGTAGATATCTGTATTTACTTAAGCCCAATTTGAAAAAAATTACCTATCCAAAGCAGGGAGATCCTCTTTGTGTAATCTCCATATAGCACCCCATAGAGAAGTACCCTCTATCGGCACTATTGTAGCTATAGCTCCACACCAATTCTCTGAATATTTAGAAAAATCTATCGTGTGATTCTGGAAACAGTAGCAGATATAGTTATTATATACATAGATATATCTTTGTATACTAATAGTATTAGGTATAACCTTATAGGAACGAGATCTAAAAACTGTACAGAATAGTTGCATAATAGAATTGCTTGTAATAAGCGCACGTCTTATCCACATTTCATCTTCATGTTCTTATTTACAAATATTTCTTCATCTTCCTAACATCCTAATCGGAGTATGTAGTATGTAGCCAGATTGGTTATTACATTGAAGCGGTTGCTATCTGACCTTTGTAACTTATAAATAGGTAAAGCAGACAAATTGGATGATACTATAGAGATGGTAAGGATCCCGTAGTTACCATGCAGCTACCACTGCAATAATTCTTAAACAAAAAAAAAACATATTTTGGGTACATTTTTACTCACAACCAGTCGGCCAATGCCAACGAACTCGGCAGAAGAATTTTTAATATGAATTCTCTTTTTTAACAAATTACTTCCATAGGCAAAATAAAAAAATGCATCCAGAACAGTCTCACAACAACAACAATGCATATTATAAACTTGGAGAACACTAAATAATATATATTCATGCACAATGGTGTACTTTATACAATGAACTAAGTACTATAAAAAGTAAATATTTCCTACTAGGAATGGCATATTTATTCAGAATTAATCACTCATATACTTATGCCAGGATGACAAATGTACATGTAAGTACATAGGTAATAATTTTAAAAATCATAATGAGTATTTATTACGTTATGAATAATTATCACCTTTGATTATCACATCATGCTAGATAATAAAATAATGATGCATAGATTAGTTCATTATTATGTCTATTTTTCAATAATTTGTAGCACTTTTAAATTGTTAACCGAGTTCAAAAAAAAAGGATAAGGAGGAAGGAAGTTCTTTTGTTTGAGTACCAAGGTATTGAATAGGTAAGTCGTCCAAGTTTAATTTGACCTTGATTGAATGATAAGTTTGCAAGTAAGTAAATGTATACATAAGCCTCGGACGAAGAAAAAAAGATGGACTTCGCGCTGTCATACTACAGAGTGACGCCAAATTTATGCAATATTTACCCATTTTTTAATCTCTGTTAAAAGTGGCGAATACATTTTACTTTAGATAAATAAAGGGAAGTATTGCAAGGGCCTCAATCTTTTATTAAGGCAATAAAATAAAAAAGTATGTAGTTGAAAAAATACACTATTATTATTTTTATACATATTAAGCTACATTTTGTACATAAAAACTCCAAGTTCGGTTTATCTCTGCAGTTCTGTATAATATTTTCACAAATACTTATATCGTAAAGTCCGGCAAGAACCTAAAAAAATTAACGAAATATAATTTATCTACATTGTCAACAAAGAATTAATTTCCCATTTTTTTCGGGTAAGATATTTATTTTATTTTCTAGCAACACCGAAGTTAATTTCGTCTTTGTAAGGTTTTTGATAAATCACTGAATACGTTTGAATTATTATCAACTTACCTATGAAATGTGATTCCGTCGCATTGTTTTACTATTCGGTGATCATTTCGGCAGCATTCTACCATACATGTCGGCATTTTTATATTTTATTAGAATTGAAATACGATGTGTCATACAAAGCAAAACTGACAGGAATTGTCATGTGGAGCACTAATGTCGTCGTCGTCTTCTATGTGTGCTGTAAGTGAAATGTCATGTGGAGCACCGTAAGGCACAAAGTCTAGTTAGAGGGGTGGAGTCCTTCTTTTTTTTCTCGTCCGTGACATAAGCAAAACAATCCAATATTAAAATAATCTGCTGATTGAATTGGTAACCATAGGTACTCTAAAGATAAATGTAACTGTTATGTATTGTGTATACGCGTCACGCGCAGTCTCGTCTCGTAATAAACAACTGTACTGAGCGCACGTCTTTTATTTAGCAGTGGTGACGAGGATGGGATAAACCCATCGAGTTTGAGTTTGTTTGATTTGTTTTGATAAGAACTCTGACCATAAATGACATCTAGGGTCTGATGATGCAGTTTCACCAAGTTTCACAAGTCCTAAGTCCAATAAAAAATATTACTTACCTATATTGTCTTGTCTTGTTTTTTTTTTTATAGATGACCTCGATTGGATTTAGATTCCACTCAAGGACATATCTTTCCCGACAGTTAACTCTGTCAACTAGCTATTTAGCATGCTTATGGCGTATAATATATAACCCCCAAAATATCCACATTATAATTGTCTACACAAAGAAACCTTGAGCATGGCTCGCTCCATAGAAGTCGCGTTAATAACTCACTTCACGCCAATTCCCTAGCAAGGTAGGTAGAACGAACTGAACGCCCTAAGGCACGGTCCTTACAAACCACACTCGTTTCTTAACATTCTTAATCCTTTTTATACAAGCTCTACGGTTTTTAACTAAACTAAACTAAACTTCACGCCACTTCCCTAGCGGGGTAAGAGAGAAAATTAAACGCCATTTGGCACGATCCTCCTTACACACCTCACTTCCTTCAACATTTTAAGTGAGCCTGGGGTCAGAGTGTCGGAAAAGGTGGCGGCGACTGCGCATATTATACATAGGTACATAGTTTCCAAAGGTCAATGACCTTCATTTTTGATCTTTAAACGTTATTGATCTTGAGTTTAATGACCTTGTGAATTTGTCTACCGTATATACCTACACATTTTCGAAAGTGAATTGCGTTTCTGTCGATTTCCACTATCAAAAAGACATGTCATGGGGACACCTTTAACTTCGTAGAAATGGTTAAGTTCAATTCACTTTTTTTTTGCTTAGCCACGGACTAGTAAAAAAGAAGGACAAAGAAGGACACTAACTAGACGTTGAAGCTCCGTAGGTGCTCCAATTTGACATGCAATTTACGACACACATTGACATAAGCGCTCCAAATGACAGATTTCCGATATAAGGAAACCTTATGAAGCAGAGGGAGAGCATCGTGACGCTCAATCCCTCTGCGACCCACCACAGCGCGACCCAGCGCGCCCCTGTCGGGTTGCCGAGGATAGGGAGGCGAGCAACGAGACACTCAGCTCCTCCTCTTCCTCGGCAATCCTGGTCCGGCCGCAGGGGGCTGCGGCCGGTGCCGCAACTGCTCGGTGGGAAATGCCGAGCAGTCGCAGCTCACCTCGGGGTCTCTCTTCGCTTCGGCCCTGTCCTGCACCAGGGCCTACTAAGCCCCCCCGGTACGCCAAACCGAAGACCCCAGCGGGGGGGGTCGCAGTTCTAACCTAACCTAACCTGCTTTTTTCTTGCTGCGTTTAAAATAAGCTCGGGTTTTCACCCTCTAACTCGACGGCGATTAATTGCTGAGCAAAGTAACCTTGACAAAATTTAAGTTATTTATTTTTACATCCCTCACAAAAAAGGTGGTTATCAGTGTTTTTCGATGATTTTTTTTTAAGTCCTGCGCACCCTTTCGTACACCCTAACCGAGCCTGGGGTTTCCGCGGCTCCACGGACTAGTAAAAAAAGAAGTACTCCGCGCTGTCATACTACAGCGTGAAGCCACGTTTATGCATGTGTGAGTGAGATACATAAGCATACCAGATATCGGATATCTGTCATTTGGAGCACTTATTATCTCAATGTGTGACGTAAGTTGCGTATCAAGGTGGAGCACCTGAGCAGTTTCAATGTCTAGTTAGTGGCGTGGAGTAGTAAAAAGTAGTGAAACCTACCCTAAAATATTATTACAATTTAGCTTATAACCAATAAAACTGCACGGATTAGTAAGAAAAGAAGGACTCCGCACCACTAACTAGACATTGAAGCTCCTCAGGTGCTCCACTTTTAAACGCAACTTACGTCACAGATTGACATAATAAGTGCTCCAAATGACAGATATCCGATATCTGGTAGCCATAAGTATCTCACTCACACATGCATATACGTGGCTTCACGCTATAGTATGATAGCGTGGAGTCCTTTTTTTTTACTAGTCCGTGTAAAACTGTTACAATTTTGCCACAAATATCGCAGAAAACTACACATACGCGCTTTATGCACGGTACATGTAAACTGAACATATCAAACGGTTAATGTAGAAATCTACATGCCGAAAACGCCGATGAAAGGGCAAGGATACCTAATCGTAATGTTAGGACCGCCGACGGGCGGGCTGTATATCTCAATATGGCGGCACCTGGGTAATGGCGTTAGTTTTCAGGAAGGCAGTAATATGTAACAATGATGTGGCACATATTTGTAAATGTGCTAGCCAGATCTACCATGTACTTGCATGTGTTACTGCCAACTGCAATGGTGGACTATCAGTAGCTAGCTAGTCATTGAGCCTTTATTAATGATCAATTCTATCTGAATGCCAAATTCTTACACTTAATAAAATAATAATTATGTCCAATTAAATTACCAGTAGGTATGTACTCTATTTCATATTTTACTTTGAAATTAATTACAATAATAGACTGAATAAATAATATATATCATTTAATAAAGTCATCAATTGCACACATAAGTAGGTATATCATCAACATTTAACAATGGGAATGAAGTAAATGCTTTAATAGAATATTATTTTTTTAATCTCTGGATCATTTGCGGAGAAGCTTCATTTCCATTATGTGGAATTCTTTTTAATTTTTCTATGTAATCACTTGGTAGTTTACATTCTGCTGCACCATCTAAGATACAGTTTAAATATGTAGACGAAGGTCTCCTTTCCAATGGCAGATCTTCCTCATTTTTGCATGGTGTTGGTAGCACTGTCTGTTGGTATGTCCGGCATTGCACCATTTCACCTTCAGGTGTCAGGACATCTACTGTCTTAGGAAAGTACCAATTAGTGTCAACTCCTTCTTGCCTAAAATGATATTACCTTTAAAAGATTCAATTGGTGATATTTATTTCAGTAAAAAATAAAATACCTTACCTATCTAAAGTTGGCATATCTTTATTATGTAGTCTCCAGATAGCACCCCATATATGTTTTCCTTCAATAGGAACTATAGTAGCCGATGACCCTCTCCAATTATCAGAATATACAATAAAATCTAACTGATGGCCCTGTAAATTATGAAATAGATTGTTTCATAAATAACCTAACTTGCTATAGTTACTCTTAGAGCAGTCTTGGTTGGTGATTTATGAAATAACAAAAACTCTGGTACATAAAGGAGAATGAGGTTACCTAAAAAATATTACTAACATCTAATTTTCCAATACCCAAAAATTGAGCAGACGGGTTATTTATGTGAATCCTTTTCTTGAGCAAATTACTTCCATAAGCAAAGTACAGAAAGGTTTCTTCTGCATGAACCAAAGCCATATTCACAGGAACTTTAATTTAAAGTCTAATTATATCTTAGTTTCAGTGGATATGTTTATAAACTGATGACACTGTTACATTAAACTGATAAATACAATTTATTTATTGCATTAACGTACGTCTTTGTTTATTCCCCGTTAAGACTTTGAAAACTTAAAAAAATATTTTATACCATAGTAATTGGTTGATGACGTTGGTGTTATTATTTTACCGTATGTCAATCTCTCACAGAATAAAATGACAGGTCTACTCCGTTAAGATCCCTGAGTACCTACCTACTGAAACATATGGAGACGACCTAATGTTCTATACAAACAATCTGCTATACAATTATGATTAATATCGATATTGTATTCATAACCCTCTGTCTCTTTTTAACAAGTCTACAATACTGCACGTAAAAAGAGAACAATACATATGACTTAACTATTTTTTTCGGTAACATCATCAAGTGACGTCATAGAAATACTTAAGTGAAGCCGACTTACCATTTTAGTTTTTTGCTTTAAGTTGTCAATGTCAGTCGAATTTGTGGTGTATTGTGCCAATATTGATAAAATTTGTGATTATAACATAATCTAACTTGTAACATTCAAACGCATCGTCATAAATAAATTGTTAAGAGACATCTATTATATATAAAGCTAAATTACCACTCACTCACTCACTCACTGATTGGGGTGTTTTTGCGGTGTGAAGGGGGTGGTTTAGCACTTTTCGACGTATGGGGGGTGGGTTTACATTTTTAATCAACGCAGCTTTTTCTTGTTTTTTTTTTTAAATTCAAGATGGCCGCCGAGTATGGCTTAGTGGGGGGAAAAAAATGTAGGGGATGGGGGGGCGGTCTCGACTGTTTAAGATGAGTGTTTGGAAGTTGGGAATGGAAAAAAAATAAAATGTCAAAAAAACAAGATGGCGGCGGTGTAATTGCGGTTTGAAAATCCGATTTAGAGTCATTTTTGCGCAGTCGTACTAAAGAGACGCGCATAGACAGATGAAAACTTTCTTTTGGAAATTCTTGCAAGTATAGTCGACTCGACGACCCTATCCATAGATTATAGAAATTCAATATGGCGGCGGCGCTGGCGGCCATTTCGTCCCAAGAAAATTTTTTACATTTTTCGAAGGCGTTTTTCGGGTGGGTGGCAACACTTTAGAGAATCGCTTGTAAGAAGGCTATGGTGGGGAATTTATTCGAGTGTTACCATGTGTAGGAATTTCTACCAAATTCATGGTAGTTTTCGGGCCATGGGAGAAAATGGTAGAAAAAAAAAATTTTTGATTTTTGAAAAATCGAGTATGCAGTTTTGTGGCAACCCCGACCCGCTTGGGCCTGTTGGTAGTTTTTTTGGAAAATTCTGGCAACACTGGGAATTATCGGTAAAAAACGTTTTTTCGACATTGTCATCTTCTAGGAGCCCTGTGGGTCAGAGGAAGCGTCGGAGGAAAAAACGAAAAATGAGGGTTGATGGGGTATACGATCCAGAATAAGGGAAAAATATGAGCATCACAAAATTCAAGATGGCGGACGCGCTGGCGGTAATTTAGTAAAACTTAAAATTTTCGAAAAATTTGTTTTTGATTTTTCGCATGGATGGCAACATTTAAGAGAATCGCGTTGTATGTAGCAGGGGTAGAGAATTTATTCAAGTGTTGCCATGCGTTTGAATTTCTACCAAATTCATGGTAGTTTTCAAGCCATGGTAGAAAATGGTAGGGAAGAAATTTTGACGTTTTGCGAAAAATCGAGTATGCAGATTTATGGCAACTCCGACCCGCAATGGCCTCATGGTAGTTTTGTTGAAAAATTCTGGCAACACTAGCGACAGCATGGTAAAACATTTTTTCGACATGGTCATTTTCCAAACTCTCTGTGGGTCCGAAGACGCACGGGAGGAAAAAACTAAAAATGTGGGTTGGTAGGGTATACGACCCAAAATATGGGAAAAATATGGGCATTGAGAAATTCAAGATGGCGGACGCGCTAGCGGCCATTTTGTGAAAATTTCACTTTTTCGAAATTTTATTTTCAATTTTTCGGGCAGATGGCGACACTTTAGCGTTTTCCAATGTACTAGGCGGATATGTGTCTCGTCAAGATGTGTTGCCAGGTGAAAAAAAATTTTGGTAGTTTTTGGTAGTTTTCGAGATATGGCCCAAAAAGGTCGAAAGTAGAAATAACGACTTTTTGGTAAATTCATTGCCAGGTACCTAGAGGGCGGGTCCATTAAAATGACATTTGACTATTTTAATCTCATTCGCATGGCAACACTCGGAGCGGCGGGGAGGTGAAACCCGAAGGCATGGTCTACTTCCAGAGACTCTGGAGGACTTATTATACGTTGGAGCGAAAAAGTAAAAATGCAGTTCGATGTGGTATATAACGTAGAATGCCTAAAAAATACTGGCTTCAAAAAAATCAAAATGGCGGACCAAGTGGCGGCCATTTTGTAAAAATGTGAATTTTTCAGAATTTTCAAAGTGGTTTTTGGGGCAGTTGCAGTTAGCAAAGCTAAATTTTGATAATGACCTTTGTTGTAGAACTCTGTTAGGCCTACCGAGTGGTTAAAATTTTTTCCCAATTTTATGGGTAATTTTCGAGTTTTACCCCAAAATGTAAAAACTCGAAATAACGACTTTTGCTAGAAAATAAGTATGAGGATCTGTCAAAATTGGCCATTTATTTCCATTTCGATCCAATTTTGGACAATAAATCAACAGTCAAAAGAAAAAAATTGAAAACTCCATGTCATGTTGGTACTCGATTTTCCCATACATTTTGTACTGGAGCCGACCGCAAAGATAAGTTTGTACGAATTTGTATAGGGAAACGGTTGCATAGTATTGCGGTACTGTCTTTATCATACAAATGACTATGTAACTTTGCGTGGGCATAGGTGGAGCACATTTATTATGCCTTAATTTTCGCAAAGTTCTAGGCGGAGCGCCGCGTAGGGCGAAGCCCGGAGCGGCCATAGAGTTAATGTATTTTTGCGAAGCCACAGGCGGAGCGCCGCGTAGGGCGAAGCCCGGAGCGGCCAAAGAAGTAATGTTATATTGCGAATGCGTAGGCGGCCAAACAAGTTATGTTATATTGCGAATGCGTAAGCGGAGCGCCGCGTAGGGCGCAGCCCGGAGCGGCCAATCAAGTGATGTAATTTTGCTAACGTATAGGCGGAGCGCCATAGAGTTAATGTATTTTTGCGAAGCCACAGGCGGAGCGCCGCGTAGGGCGAAGCCCGGAGCGGCCAAAGAAGTAATGTTATATTGCGAATGCGTAGGCGGAGCGCCGCGTAGGGCGAAGCCCGGAGCGGCCAAACAAGTAATGTTATATTGCGAATGTGTAAGCGGAGCGCCGCGTAGGGCGCAGCCCGGAGCGGCCAATCAAGTGATGTAATTTTGCGAATATAAAGGCGGAGCGCCGCGTAGGGCGAAGCCCGGAGCGGCCAATTAAGTTATGTTAATATGCAAATCCTTAGGCGGAGCGCCGCGTAGGGCGAAGCCCGGAGCGGCCAATTAAGTTGTGCTATTATGCAAATCCTTAGGCGGAGCGCCGCGTAGGGCGTAGCCCGGAGCGGCCCAATAAGTGATATTATATTGCTAAGCCATAAGCGGAGCGCCGCGTAGGGCGCAGCCCGGAGCGGCCAAATAAATTATGTAATTTTGCAAGACCGCAATTCAAACCACGTATGCGAGGCCGGAGGCCTGGTTCTTTAGGACCCATTTGATGGAACATAGGGCATCAAAAAAAGAATAAGAACGCCATTGCGAATGCGTAGGCGGAGCGCCGCGTAGGGCGCTACCCGGAGCGGCCAAACAAGTGATGTTATATTGCGAATGTAAAGGCGGAGCGCCGCGTAGGGCGAAGCCCGGAGCGGCCAAACAGTTAATGTATTTTTGCGCCGCGTCGGGCGAAGCCCGGAGCGGCCAAACAAGTGATGTTATATTGCGAATGTAAAGGCGGAGCGGCCAATTAAGTTATGTTATTATGCAAATCCTTAGGCGGAGCGCCGCGTAGGGCGAAGCCCGGAGCGGCCAATTAAGTTGTGCTATTATGCAAATCCTTAGGCGGAGCGCCGCGTAGGGCGTAGCCCGGAGCGGCCAAATAAGTGTTATTATATTGCTAAGCCATAAGCGGAGCGCCGCGTAGGGCGCAGCCCGGAGCGGCCAAATAAATTATGTAATTTTGCAAGACCGCAATTCAAACCACGTATGCGAGGCCGGAGGCCTGGTTCTTTAGGACCCATTTGATGGAACATGGGGCATCAAAAAAGAATAAGAACGCCATTGCGAACGGTCCAACCCAGCCATGTAATCTAAGCGAGGCCGCAGGCCGAGCTGCGTATCGCGAGGCCGAAGGCCGAGCTCCGCGTAGGGCGAAGCCCGGAGCGTCCCCCTCCGCCTCGCAGAGCTGGGTTTTGGCAAGCACACGCGTAGCGTGTGCGCCAAAAGCTAGTCTATCTATCTATTATATATAAAGCTAAATTACCACTCACTGACTCACTGATCGGGGGTGTTTTTGGGGGGCAAGAAGTAGTTCTACCTCTTTTTGATGTATGGGGGGTGGGTTTAGATTTTTAATCAACGCAGCTTTTTCTTGTTTTTTTTTTTTAAATTCAAGATGGCCGCCGAGTATGGCGGCGCGGGGGGAAAAAAATGTAGGGGATGGGGGGGCGGTCTCGACTGTCCAAGATGGGTGTTTGGTAGTTGGGAATGGAAAAAAAATAAAATGTCAAAAAAACAAGATGGCGGCGGTGCAATCGAAGTTTGAAAAAAAATTTTAGAGTCATTTTTGCGCAGTCGTACTGAAGGGACGCGCATAGACAGTGGAAAACTTTCTTTTGGAAGTTCTTGCAAGTATAGTCGACTCGACGACCCTATCCATAGATTATAGAAATTCAAGATGGCGGCGGCGCTGGCGAACATTTTGTCCCGAGAAAAAAATTGGCAGTTTTTGAAGGCGTTTTTCGGGTGGATGGCAACACTTTAGAGAATCGCTTGTAAGAAGGCTATGGTGGGGAATTTATTCAAGTGT
This sequence comes from Glyphodes perspectalis, assembly GCA_951394215.1. Lineage (NCBI taxonomy): Eukaryota > Metazoa > Arthropoda > Insecta > Lepidoptera > Crambidae > Glyphodes > Glyphodes perspectalis. Next base: position 13,125,027 of record OX596200.1, on the reverse strand, counting down.
TACCATGTGTGGAAATTTCTACCAAATTCATGGTAGTTTTTGGGCCATCGTAGAAAATAGTAGGAAAAAAAAAATTTGGATTTTTGAAAAATCGAGTATGCAGTTTTGTGGCAACCCCGACCCGCTTGGGCCTTTTTGTAGTTTTTTTGAAAAATTCTGGCAACCCTGGGAATTATCGGTAAAAAACGTTTTTGCGACATTGTCATCTTCTAGGAGCCCTGTGGGTCAGAGGAAGCGTCAGAGGAAAAAACGAAAAATGAGGGTTGATGGGGTATACGATCCAGAATATGGGAAAAATATGGGCATTGCCAAATTCAAGATGGCGGACGCGCTGGCGGTAATTTAGTAAAACTCAAAATTTTCCAAAAATTTGTTTTTAATTTTTCGCATGGATGGCAACATTTTAGAGAATCGCGTTGTATGTGGCAGGGGTAGAGAATTTATTCAAGTGTTGCCATGCGTTTGAATTTCTACCAAATTCATGGTAGTTTTTGATCCATGGTAGAAAATAGTAGGGAAGAAATTTTTACGTTTTACGATAAATTGAGTATGCAAATTTATGGCAACTCCGACCTACAATGGCCTCATGGTAGTTTTGTAGAAAAATTCTGGCAACACTGGCGACAGCGGACCAAAACATTTTTTCGACATGGTCATTTTCCAAAGTCTCTATGGGTCCGGGGACGCACGGGAAAAAAAAACAAAAAATGTGGGTTGGTGGGGTATACGACCCAGAATATGGGAAAAATATGGGCATTCGGAAATTCAAGATGGCGGACGCGCTAGCGGCCATTTTGTGAAAATTTTACTTTTTCGAAATTTTATTTTCAATTTTTCGGGCAGATGGCGACACTTTAGCGTTTCCCAACGTACTAGGCAGATGTGTGTCTGGTTGAGATGTGTTGCCAGGTGAAAAAAAATTTTGGTAATTTTTGGTAGTTTTCGAGATATGGCCCAAAAAGGTCGAAAGTAGAAATAACGACTTTTTGGTAAATTCATTGCCAGGTTCCTAGACGGCGGATACATTAAAATGACATTTGACTATTTTTATCTCAATCGCATGGCAACACTCGGAGCGGCGGGGAGGTGAATTCCGAAGGCATGGTCTACTTCCAGAGGCTCTGAAGGACTCATTATACGTCGGAGGGAAAAAGTAAAAATGCAGTTTGATGTGGTATACAACGTTAAATGCCTAAAAAATACTGGCTTCAAAAAAATCAAAATGGCGGACCAAATGGCGGCCATTTTGTAAAAATGTAAATTTTTCTGAATTTTCAAAGTGGTTTTTGGGGCAGTTGCAGTTAGCAAAGCTAAATTTTGATAATGACCTTTATTGTAGAACCCTATAAGACCTATCGACTGGTTATAATTTTTTCCCAATTTTCGGGGTAATTTTCGAGTTTTACCCCGAAATGTAAAAACTTGAAATAACGACTTTTGGTAGAAAATAAGTATGAGGATCTGTCAAAATTGGCCATTTATATCCATTTTGATCCAATTTTGGACAATAAATCAACAGTCAAAAGAAAAAAATTAAAAACTCCATGTCATGTTGGTATTCGATTTTCCCATACATTTTGTACTGGAGCCGACCGCAACGATAAGTTTGTACGATTTTGTATGGGGAAACGGTTGCATAGTATTGCGGTACTGTCTTTATCATACAAAATGACTATGTAACTTTGCGTGGGCATAGGCGGAGCACATTTATTATGCCTTAATTTTTTATCGCAAAGTTCTAGGCGGAGCGCCGCGTAGGGCGAAGCCCGGAGCGGCCAAACAATTAATGATGTTATTTTGCGAAGTTGAAGGCGGAGCGCCGCGTAGGGCGAAGCCCGGAGCGGCCAAACAATTAATGATGATATTTTGCGAAGTTGAAGGCGGAGCGCCGCGTAGGGCGAAGCCCGGAGCGGCCAAACAAGTGATGTTATATTACGAATGCATAGGCGGAGCGCCGCGTCGGGCGAAGCCCGGAGCGGCCAAACAGTTAATATATTTTTGCGAAGCCATATGCGGAGCGCCGCGTAGGGCGAAGCCCGGAGCGGCCAAACAAATGATGTAATATTGTGAAGCCATAGGCGGAGCGCCGCGTCGGGCGAAGCCCGGAGCGGCCAAACAGTTAATGTATTTTTTCGATGTTATAGGGGCACAGCCCGGAGCGGCAAACATATAATGTGATTTTGCAAAGACATAGGCGGAGCGCCGCGTAGGGCGAAGCCCGGAGCGGCCAATTTAGTTATGTTATTCTGCAACTGCTTAGGCGGAGCGCCGCGTAGGGCGCAGTCCGAAGCGGCCAAACAAATGATGTAATCCCGCAAATCCATAGGCGGAGCGCCGCGTAGGGCGCAGCCCGAAGCGGCCAAACAAATGATGCAATCCCGCAAATCCATAGGCCGAGCGCCGCGTAGGGCGCAGTCCGGAGCGACCAAACAAATGATGTGATTGTACAAAGTCACAGGCGGAGCGCCGCGTAGGGCGAAGCCCGGAGCGGCCAAATAAATCATGTCATTTTGCAAGACCGCAGGTCAAACTAGGTACGCGAGGCCGGAGGCTGAGCGCCCTCCGGGCCGAAGGCCTGGTTCTTTAGGACCCATTTGATGAAACATAGGGCATCAAAAAAAGAATAAGAACGCCATTGCGAACGGTCCAACCCAGCCATGTAATCTAAGCGAGGCCGCAGGCCGAGCTGCGTATCGCGAGGCCGAAGGCCGAGCTCCGCGTAGGGCGAAGCCCGGAGCGTCCGCCTCGCAGAGCTGGGTTTTGGCAAGCACACGCGTAGCGTGTGCGCCAAAAGCTAGTAAAGTATATAACTATGTAAAGTGGAATGCCACTACACAAATGCGCCATATTTGTTTTCTCTGACACTTAACCCCACTAAACCCCACTAAACACTTAACCCTACTAAAAACCCTTTCAAATTCGAGCAGCGCCACTGTATCTTACTTGAGGTTTAAGTTTGATAGAACGTCAAAAGTAAGAAGTAAAAACTTCCGACCCCAAGGGCGCTGAGAGGGGTGCACCCCCCTGTTAGGAAATACATAATGTACTTAAAAATTACATATTTTTGACCTGAGTGCACCTGCGGGAACTAACTGCCCATACCACATATTTTTTTTTTTTATAAACTCGTACTTATAATTCTGTCTTTAATTTATATTGGTTATTAGTATCTAAGTGTAGATCCAGATGCACTTCACCGAAAATAATTCTGGCGGCGCCTATGTCAGACCCCTATATTATTATATTATCCCCGCAGATTGCTAATGCGCTGGAACCTTGTCTTATTAACACCCACGTGACGTCACCCGCAATACTCGCAGGTCAGTTTTCCGAACGGTACTGAGTGTTCGATTACGTCACCCACCAATATGGCGGCCAGGCGCATTAGCAATCTACGGGGATATTATCAGATTCAAATGTTGGTTGTTAGAATTTATCAGGGCTTTTATAATTCACTTTGTGGAAAGCGAGAAAATTGTCGTGGAGATTGAAAAGTTACGTACTTAAGTACTTACATGGTTTTATATAAAACTAGCTTATGCCCGTGGCTCCGCCCGCGTGGCGGATTATTTTTTTCCGACACCTTCAACAAATATAATTTTTAGCCGATGTATACAAAAACCTAACAAATTTTATATCATAACCTTCCTCGGAGAATCACTTTATCTATTGGTGAAAACCGCATGAAAATCCGTGCAGTAGTTTTAGAATTTATCGCGACCAGACAGACACGACAGACAGACGCAGCAATGGACTTATGTGCCTCAGGTAGGCGTCGTCGCCAGGCAGGGGTTCCCCAGGAAAGCTGCCTCAGCCCCCTACTATACGCCGCCTACACAGACGACATGCCGTCACCGAGAGGGCCGTCGGAATGCGAAGAGCGGGGCGTAATGCTCGCTCTTTTCGCCGACGATAGCGCGTATTTCGCGTCCTCGAGGAAGCTCGGCCTAGCGCTAAATAGGCTGCAGACGGTGCTGGATGCGCTCCCGGATTGGCTCGATAAGTGGCGTATGGCCGTCAACGTGGGGAAGACGACCGCGCTATCTATCGCGACCAGGAGAGCGCCCGGCCCTCCACTCCGTCTCCAGGGACAGGAGATCGAGTGGCTGACGACTGTCACCTATCTAGGGTGTCGAATAGACAGGTCGCTGCGCATGGTGCCTCAGGCGACGCACGCTATCAATATGGCGAAGGCGGCCCGGGCGGTGCTGTGGCCTGTCTTAACGTCAAGAATACCCGTGCCAACCAAATTATCCATTTACAAAACCTACATTAGAAGTCGAATTACATACGCCATGCCGGCCTGGTATGGACTATGTAATTAGGCGACTAAAAAGCGACTCCAGGCACAGCAAAACATCGCCCTCCGCATCATTACGGGGGCGGGACGCTACGTCCGCAATGACGTCATCGCCCGCGACCTAAAGATGCAGTCGATAGAGGACTTTGTGGTACTGTCCGCGCGTCGAATGTACGACCGCGCGGATAACGGGCCACACAAGCACCTCAACAATATCGCGCCGCTTCATGCTCGGCCGCCTGACACATTGGGACGCGCACTACCCCGCGAACTCATACTCTCCGGAGATGAGGAGGGCAATGTGGGCACGCAACTCACCACACAGGTTGCACCCTCCCAAGCACACTGTACACAAACACCCCTACTCACACATGTACACAACTCACCTACACGCAATATAGGTACAACAACTCACCACACAAATACACCCATGCGCCTCGACTGCGCTGCTCCCCACCAATCCAGTCGACCCCTTCCACCCCATCCCCGATCCTACCCCTTACCCCCGTCCCCGTCCCCGCTTCAGGGTCGTAAGCGGGAACCCTAGGACCTGTTTGCTGCGCTCGCACCACGACCCAATGCGCAGCGACACACGTCCTGACAGACAGACGGACGAGAATTAGGACAGACGGACAGACAATATAGGACGAAAAGAAGGCTGGAGGACTTATTAAAAAATAACACTATCTTTATATACCCAGTCCACGACCGACACGACCGACGAGACATTTGTCAACAAATACCATGCCCCCCCCGACAGACTGACCGACTTCCTCCCATTTGCGCCGCACCTGTAAGCCGCACCCGCTCGCTGGCAGACTCACTGGGCTTCCCCAACGGGTTCCATCCGGTGGGTCCGACCGCGCCGAGGGTGCGCCGGATAGCGCATGGGGAGGACTCTCACCCCGAGAGGCCCACGCTACCCTGGGCTTGATGAGCTCGGGAGAAGCAGCCCGGGCAAAGAGCACCCCGCTCGAGGCCCGAAACCGCCCCCAGGGGCGAAGGGGTTATTCCAGAAATCCCATTAGATGATCCCCTGCGCAGGGGATTTTTGGACTTTTTGTCCAGAAATCCCATTAGATGATCCCCTGCGCAGGGGATTTGTGGACTTTTTATCCAGAAGTCCCCTTCGTATTGGGCTAAGGGGATTTGTGGACTTTTTTTGTCCAGAAATCCCCTTAAACAATATTTTAAATAAGTTAGTTAATTAAACACAGTTTGTTTGAGAATCACATTCTTTATCATTTTGGAACATAATGTACAGTGATAAACCAAAACAAAATAAACACCGTCAATAATTATCATGATTATTAAGAAGTTTAATTTAGCTTATATTTCTTGTAATAATAATATAGATATATTGTTACAACAAAAGAAACTTGTAATAATCACAAATAATCATATTTTCACATTAATCACAGATTGTTTGGACAATAATAATATACCTTCTTATATAGTCCGCGCCATGCAACTTTAGCGATGACCGTTAGTTTGAAAACTTGTAAAATAGATGACTTTCTACTAAAATTAGTTTCTGCGCACTCAAGGTCACCGCTAAAGTTCCATGCCGCGGGCTGTAACTAACAATATATAAATAATTAAAGCATCACAGATAACCATATTTTCGCGTGAATCACCGATTGTTTGTACAATAAAATACTTACAATAATTAAAACATCACAGATAATCATATTTTCGCGTGAATCACCGATTGTTTGTATAATAAAATACTTACATTAATTAAAAAATCACAGATAATCATATTTTCGAATGAATCACAGATTGTTTGTACAATAATAATATACCTTCTTAATATTTACAAAATTAGTTACATAACTTATTGAAAATTCTATAGATAAGCTTTTAGTGGCATCGCAATAAAAGCTATAAATAATATAGCTTTGTTCTAACAATCGGTGATTAAGGTGAAAATATGATTTTTTTATATTGTTATAACTATTAAGAAGGTATATTATTACAAACATATGATTATCTGTGATGTTTTAATTATTGTAAGTATTTTATAGGTACCTATATTATTATTGTACAAATAACCGGCAATTCATGCGAAAATGTGATTGTCTGTGATACTTTATATATTGTTAGTTACAGCCTGCGGCATGGAACTTTAGCGGTGACCTTGAGTGCGCAGAAATTAATTTTAGTAGAAATTCATTTATTTTACAAGTTTTCAAACTAACGGTCACCGCTAAAGTTGCATGGCGCGGACTATATAAGAAGGTACCCAAGTAACACACAAGCATGATAACAGTACTAATGCGACTCATAACACAGTTAATAGTTACGTAACATTTGTGTTACAGTTAAGGAAATAGCTAAATTCTGACTAACGTTGTATTACGGCTATTATAATTTTTTAAGCTTAGTAAAATTTGTATAATTTCGGCTTCTTTCTTAAGGCTTAGTAATAACTTTTATTCTCAATATTACACAAACGTTTCTAAGCTTACAGAGTTTCACATAGCTTTAATTTGCATAACAGTAAGCTAAAAGATAACAAGCTGAATAAACGTAATGTACAATACTATTATACAAACATTATTAAGCTTATTGCTGTTAAAAATGCTATATTCTGTATAAAGTACCCTCAGCAACTAGATGCTGAATAATAGTGTTAAAATTCGGTTTTAAAATGCTTGTATCTGAATAACAGCTTTAATAATATTTTGAAATCTTATAAGGTTCTTTATTTTGCGAATTATTCAGCTGCTGATAAAAAGTATTTTCTGGGTTCTAATTAAGCTTATATTGGTATAAAAGAAATGTAGACATAGTTTATAACTCTCTTACACATACTTCTATTCTTATACCGAAACTAGCAGTTTTAAAGTTAGTTAAACAGTATTTACACAGAAGAATGCTGAAAATTGCTTTATTTGTAGATATTTATTAAACGTTAGTTGTTGTAAGTTGGGCGTAGGCAGCATAGTGTTTAGTAAACTAGCTGTGGAAGAAAGCGGTCAAGCTAACCTTAACAGTCAAGTGCGATCGTACGTAGAAGAGTGTTCCGTACCCGCAATTTCATATACAGACTGTGTGGGTAACGATGATTACACATCTAGTGGAGATGAATCAGATGAGAATATTAACGAATTCAAAAATACGCGCGGTCCGAATCATTTTATTCTAGCGTTTTGTATTTGTAGTACATTCAATGCGGTAGTATAAATCTACCTTTTGTTGTGTCCGAGGTTTTGAATTTGTATAGTATACTCAAATTATGTGTCATTATGATATTATTAATAAGTATCTTTTAATAAAAAAACTATTGTATACCTATCTATATTGTAATCTGAATGTCGAAAACGGCTCCAAGAATTTTCATAAAATTTAGTATGTAGGGGGTTTCGGGGGCAATTAATGTATCTAGCTAGGTTTAATTTTGTTTTAGGTTTCCGTTTATGTAGGTATAATATCTGTTTGTTTTCAGACAACGAAAAATTGCTACATTATCATTAGAATAGATGGGGAACCAGAAGAGACCTCGTTTCTTTTCCCTTTTTAGCATTATAATAAGGTATGCAGTAAAAAAACATGATTACCACAGCTTTTTTTCTAGATAAAGCAAAAGAAAAAAATATTTTACATCCTTTTTACGTTAGATTGGTATACCTAAATAGCTTTAATTCATTCGCTTAATTTTTTTTTTTTTATTTAAATGAAATGATTGCATTATATAATTAAGTTAAATAATAAAGTTCTTATGTGTCTTAAAAATTATGTGTCATCATGATATTATTAATACGTATCTTTAAATAAAAAAACTATTGTATACATACCTATCTATATTGTAATCTCAATGTCGAAAACGGCTCCAAGAATTTTCATAAAATTTAGTATGTAGGGGGTTTCGGGGGCAATTAATCTATCTAGCTAGGTTTAATTTTGTTTTAGGTTTCCGTTTATCTTTACTTATAATAAATCTGTAGAGAGGTCAATTCTGTACATGAAATATATTTTCAAAATAACTATCAGGGGGTGATTAGTGATCGATACTGCTGCCAAAAATGCAATCAGTAAATTTTTTGTCTGTCTGTCTGTATGTCTGTATGTTCCTTTTAGAAACAAAGACTACTCGACGAATTTTAACGAAACTTGGTACAATTATTCTTCATACTCCTGGGCAGATAGTATACTTTTCATCACGCTACAATCAATAGGAGCAGAGTAGTGACGGGAAATGTTGAGAAAACGGGAGAAGTTACTCCATTTTTAAGCTTCCGTCGCGTGTGCAGCCTTAATGGTTAAAGTTACATAGAAATCATGTATGACGGAAATAGTCTATATAATATTAACCATAAACGCGGGTGACACCGCTGGCACAGCTAGTGTAGGTATAATATCCGTTTGTTTTCAGACAATGAAAAATTGCTACATTATCATTAGAATAGATGGGGAACCAGAAGAGACCTCGTTTCTTTTCCCTTTTTAGCATTTTAATAAGGTATGCAGTACATACGAGTAGTTAACTCAAACTAGACATAGGTACGTAAGTTGAAAAAAAAAAACATGATTACCACAGCTTTTTTTCTAAATAAAACAAAATAAAAAAAATATTTTACATCCTTTTTACGTTAGATTGGTATGCCTAAATAGCTTTAATTCATTTGCTTAATTATTTTTTTTTATTTAATTGAAATGATTGCATTATATAATAGTTAAATAATAAAGTTCGATCGATCACCTAATCATTTTTCCACGAAATTCTAGTTTTTGATTGTTCTGTTTTGAACCCTAATAAGCTGTTTAATAAAACATGTGAACAAATACTCAACTGTTATTCAGAAATTATTCCGCCATACCGCGCTTTGCCAAATAAAGGCTTAATATGTGACGAGTCAAAACTATTATTCAGCAGCAGCTCGGTAAAACAGCTCCGTGAGCAGCTAATAATCAGATTTATAGGAATCGCCATTATAACCTCAAAAAAAAATGTTTTTGGAATTGTTTTTACCATCAAATGCTGTGTTTTATTAATTCAGATACAAATTCGAGTATTATACATAAACTAATTATTACTTTTAAAACACTAAAATAAGGAATTACGCTAAAAGTTTTTTTTTGCCTTATTTCTGTCTTGTACATTAACTTATTTCTATCATTAAACTTCGATATTGAAGCGGCGCGTAAAACCAATAGTTACAGGACATACGTTATTGACGACAAAATTACTTGCGCAATATTATTTCACTTGTATAATAGCTAAAACTCGTATTTTTAAAAATTACTTAACAATTCCAAGTATTCATTCCGTCCACATTAATATCTTAATAAATATTAATGATGTCAACAATTTCTTGAAGGAAACACACATTTTGTTTGAAATAGTGTGGTACAAATGTGCTTATAGCTGAGTAGTTTTTGAATATCACAGCCACAAATATTTATCTGAATAAACATGATAAAACATCTGTGTATAAGTAACGACTGCCGTTTTTCAGACGTTATTAAGCTATGTGGACAATTACATTGCTACTACTCAGATTTTATATTGCTATTATTCAAATTAAAGCATTTAAAAGTGTGCCCAATTTGCTTGAATAAGAGCTGAGTACACGTTTACTCAGACATTAATCAACAGCTTTTTAAGCTTATCGCTCCCGGGTTTGCTGTTACTAAGACCTTATACTGCTATCTGTGTTACTTGGGTATATTATTATTGTCCAAGCAATCTGTGATTAATGTGAAAATATGATTATTTGTGATTATTACAAGTTTCTTTTGTTGTAACAATATATCTATATTATTATTACAAGAAATATAAGCTAAATTAAACTTCTTAATAATCATGATAATTATTGACGGTGTTTATTTTGTTTTGGTTTATCACTGTATATTATGTTCCAAAATAATAAAGAATGTGATTCTCAAACAAACTGTGTTTAATTAACTAACTTATTTAAAATACTGTTTAAGGGGATTTCTGGACAAAAAAAGTCCACAAATCCCCTTAGCCCAATACGAAGGGGATTTCTGGACAAAAAGTCCAAAAATCCCCTGCGCAGGGGATCATCTAAGGGGATTTCTGGAATAACCCGGGCGAAGATACCCGACGACGTAGGCGTCGTTTTTATAAGTCAGTTAATTTTTGCGTCAGTTGTACTTTTTGTCCGTCCATTGAAGAATCAGATTTGCGAGTAGTAGTAGCTCAATGGTAAGGACACGCGCATCGTATGTACAAGGGGTTTTCAAATCTATGTACTTATTTATACTTATACCACTAGCTCGGCGGTTAGGGCCTAGGGGTTATGAGACCATCACATTCAAAAAATCTGTGGATCTGTAACCATGATCCAACTTGTCTGGTTCTCCTATCAATCAAAGGTTTACGAATCGGTTCATATCGGCAGTCACTTTAATGTAATTAACAGACTTGCCAAATCTTGGATCATGGTTTACTAAGCACAGTACATAAATAATGCTAGGAGGATGATAATTCTAGAATGAGCTCTGGAATAAATAAATTCAAGTCATGCGTATTCCCTTTTTATTCAGTTTATATTTTAATCACAATAAAACACTTTATAAGATTCTTTTAAAGAAAAATATTTTATTCAGTATCACATATTTTCAGCATTTTTGGTGTTTATACTAATTTTACAAAAAATGTTCGATAAAAGATTCATATTTTGACTTATTTTTTTTTTCTTATTAAAAAGCTTGTTCAGCTCTTCACATTTAGTCTTATTTCATGAGTAGAACAACTAAAGTTGCTGGTGCATCAATTGCACAAAGCAAATCAATACACATTAATTTTGTATTTATTTATTTGTTAATTACATTAACAACAATAAAAATGTTTTAGAAAACAGACTAGGTTGGTTAACAGTTTGACACTATCAATCAATTGGCATACTTTTTAAGAACTGCAAAGCAATATTACTGTAATTTTGTCAATCAAAATCACAGACATTGATGCTAACATGATCTATTTACATAATACTTAGGCAAAAAGCAACATAATTGGACAGAGAACGTTATTAATGTATTGTAAAGTAAATTATATTTGGGCATTATTTGTGTACATATGATATATGTACGTAGTAGTCGTATACCCTTAGTAATGTAAGAACATAATACAAAAAAGTAGTTTTTGGGGAAATCGCGTTTAAAGATACTGGATTCTTGACGTTCTAGCTTGTTTCGAAAAAAATGCATATTATTAAAGCTATACGTGTATTTTTTTTCTGTCAGTGTTAATCGGTAGAGTTTCATGTTGCGCCCCTACCATATGTAAGTACATATGTATTTTAAATAAATAATATTTTAAATAAATGTTGTACACTCTTTATAGCTGTTTTTGACTACATAGCAAAGTTAAAACTGTCTTTGTTAATTTCAAATTTGTTGCAGAAAATCACTTTTATAAAATAGTTTTGAACACTTTGGCACTGCCATGTTTTCCTATGCAATACTGAACTGTGGCATAAATTTTTAATAAACGTCGTTCCACTGCTTTAAAATGATCTTCGGTCGCCAACTTTTCTCCTTGAAATGAAGACAAAAGCTTCACTGTTTCAGTAAGACTCCCCCCAGACAGTATCTCTAGATGCTGCCAGGTTGATAAGGATAACCTGAAATAGTTAAGGAAGGCATTTAATTTTCTTTTTACGAATTCAACAGCACATTGTTGTGTTATAAAAACATATATCACTACATATTATAAAACAAAGCGTTTGTCTGTTCGCGATAAACTCGAAAACTACTGCACCGATTTTCATGCTGTTTTCACCAATGAATAGAGTGGTTCTCGAGGAAGGTTTTAGTACCTATATAATTTGTTAAGTTTTTGTATGCATTGGCTTAAATAATAAATAAATAATAATTTACTCGGGAACTATAACAGTACAATTTCACTTTTTCACTCGTATACAAGTATCTACGTAGATTAAACTTAAGATTTACAGTAGATATTAATACAATGTATGTGTGCGTGCGTGCGTGCGTGTCGTATAACCATATTTGTTGGAGGTGTCGGAAAGAATTGGGAGCTTTTTTCGAAAACGCTGCCTAAACCCTTTCGAGATATAATAAAATAATGTATGATCGAACTGTGTATCTTACACACGACTATACTAGTTTTTAATTAGTACAAAACAAAATAGGGCACTCAGTATCGGTTACTGATCATATTTATGTATTCAAAAGTAAAAAAAAGTGTAAGAATTGGTCAAATAAAATTGAATCAATATGACACGCGCCGATAGATAAATAATACTACGCGCAGTGTTTTTCCATTCCTTTGAACAACCGCAGTCCATTGATAAATCCCGGCAAGCTGGCGTCGAAGCTCAAGCCCGCTGCTTTTTCTGCGCCAGCGATGCTTGCAGAACGGGTAAACAAATAAGATCGATTGTCAAAACAGTGCCAAATCGATACCGGAAGAGATCACGCGCGCGCGTGCACCTTTCGCCCCAATTTCTGATTCCTTTGTTGCGTCCCAATGCCATACCAGTTTTCATCCCAGGAGCATGTGGCTATGTTACTTGCGTACTTTTTGTGTGAGAGAACGAGTGCCGCCGTACGTATGTACTGTGAAGAGTACCTTAACGGTCGGGAGCCGAACGTCCGAACCGTGGTAAATGCCTACAAGTGGTTACCCGGCCATGGTTCTTTCCATGCACCGACCCACAGTCAACAAGAACGAGGAAGGACGGCGTATCCGCAAGACTTGTATGGTAAGGTACTTGTAATGTACTAGAGTATTTCTCCGAAGATTCCGGCGAAATACGAATGACGCTGCTGGTCCTTTCAATATCAGCCAGGATTGTGCCTGGAAAATCGGTAATTCGGCTGGATTGCATCCATACTATTATAGAAAGGTCCAAGAATTAACCACCGTGGACTATGCATCGAGAATTGCGCTCTGCATACTCGAAAATTCCGGAACAAATGTGTTGTAATCGGGTGAATGTCTGTTTACGCTGAATCAGGTTTTTTAATCAACATAATTAACACTCGTGGTCAATACGCGATCCGATGTTTACACGTGAGAACTCATTCTTATACAGATTTAGTGTGAATGTAAGAGTTGGAATCTTAAATGATCATATCGTCGGCCCCTATTTCATTGAAGGACGTCTCACTGGAGAGTTATTTGAATTTGCTTCGGACGATGATCTCTTCAATGTTGGATGACATTCCATTGGCAAACCTACGCAGCCTATGGTTTCAGCAAGACGGCGCTCCTCCTACCTACTACCATAGCGCAGTGCGTGAATTCCTGACGGAAGAATTTGGAAATCAGTTGATTGGCAGAGGCGGGCCCGTAGCTTGGGCACCACGCTCGCCCGATCTGACACTTAAGGACTTTTTTTTGTGGAGTGAAATTAAGCGTCAAGTGTACCTAAGTGAGCCAGTTACTGGAGAAAAATTAAAACGAAGCATTTTAGAAGCTTTTGACGAAGTAAATCGACAAAGAAGCGTAGGTACTTATTTCGTTAAAAAACAATTTAATTAAATGTGCCCGTCTTTGCATAGATAATGGAGGTGGACATTTTTAAGGACAATTAAAATACTTGTAAGTTTAAAATTTTTGTAAATAAATAATTACATATGTAAAAAAAATATTGTAAATATCTTTATTCTAACTTTTTAAATACTCCAAATTTTTTTCTTTTTAAGTTTGTATTAAGTAGTGAATTTGGTATTTTCTATCTACTTTTTTTTGTTGATTTGCGTTTTAATTAATTGTAAAAAAGTAATTTTACTAGTCCTAACCCCGGTCAAGTATGAAGGGGAAGTTAGATTTTTTTAATACAGTGCGTATTATTTGCTGAATGATTTTTATTTTATCTTTTGACTGAGTTGCGCTGGTTAGTAGCCACTGGATTATGTAACAAGACGACTCCAGGCGCAGCAAAACATCGCACTTCGCATCATCACCCCGGTTGCACTACGACCTAATACGCAACGATGCGGGTCCTGACAGACGGACGGACGGGTTTTAGGACAGACAGACGTACACCCTCCTGCGTAGCACCTGTAAGCCGCACCCGCTCGCTGGTAGACTCACTGGGCCTTCCGAATGGGTTTCACCCGGTGGGTCCGACCGCACCGAGTGTGTGCCGGATAGCGCGGGGGTCTTCCGCCGAGAGGCCCAAGACACCCCGTACTCGATGAGTACGGGAGAAGCCCGGGCAAAGAGTGCCAACACGAGGCCCGTAACCGCCCTCATGGGGCGAAAACCCACGAACGGACGGACGTCTATAAATTGATCGACATTTTGGGATCAAGATAAACGCTAATAAATTAGGTGTTTATGAATATTATAAAATAATTTATTTTCTTACATAACATACAGGCCGTCCCCAATTGGCCTTTAAAGATTTTGTACTAATTAAAAAGTAGTAGTATATGCCTACAGAAAAGTCCGCGATGGCATATGCCTATATGTTAAAGATAACTTCGGAAGAAAAAGTCCACCCGCGCACAGCCGGGGCGGGTCGCTAGTTAATATATAATATATAAAGAACAAAACATTGATTTAATTTAAAATGTTACATTTAATTAGTTTTCTGGAAATTAAACAATTCTATAATAATGAAAAGTTCTATTAGTAGATTACATATCATAATTCACTGCTTAGAGTCAAGTAAGTTGAGGGAGAAATCACCCCACGCGTTTTACCTCCTTTACAGTGGGACACAGTGTGAAACCTATTTGCCTTATTTAAAAAAAAAATCATCATAATTTCTTTAATAGTTATAGATTTTTACTTACATGCAACATTGGTAAAGTGGAGCCAGAATGTCCAATTCGTCCACCATGGGGTTTCCCAAACCCTTTCCGTTATCCAACAGAACTATCCTATCTTTGTAAACCTCATAACCATGTCGATCTCCATTCTGTATTAGAAAATCAAATATTGAGACATCTATCAAGTTGAGCAGCCGTCTGGTGCTGTGGGTCTCAATTACTTTTCTGGAAATTTATTTAAAAATAATGATTATGACATAATGTCTTCACTGTCAAGATATTACTAGGAAAATTGACATATATTTTGCATAATTCCAAGAAAACAGAAGACAGCTATGTCTAAATTTATATGAGTCAGTGCATTCTGGGGTATACTCAAATTAATTATCCTTATACTCTTATACAAGAGTACATTATAAATAATATTATATAACAATTATATATGTTTGCCAAATTATTTAATGTGTAATGGCATTTCAATTTATTAACGTAATAAGTAACAAAAATAATATTATACAAAATTATCTGTCAAAATTTTATGGACTTACATCAATGCCACACTAATATAATTCCAGTTACACAAGTAGCATTTATTTAATCAAAGTAATAAATCTTTGTTGAATTATCAATTTTATCTCAGTTCAGATAAATAACTCTTGATAATGATACTTTTTAGAGCTTTTTAAGCAATGTTTAAAATTAACAAAATGTTATATTGCATGCTGAAACAAAATAAAATGATATTTTATTGCATTGTTTTAAAGGAATAAATCTACTATACTTACTTACAAAAGTTATCATCCTTTTCCCATTCCATTTTCTTTTTAGTGTATGACCGTCTCCATGGTGATTTGAATATCCTGAATGGTTTATTTGAAAACAAAATTGCTGCTCCTTCAATTTCACCTTTACTATCGGGACACACAGTTTCATTTACTTTGCAGAAAAAACATTTTCCATATATGCATAGAGATCCACTTTCTAAAAAATAAGTAAATTTGTATAATATGCACTTAAGCTTGTTCTATGAAGTATATGAGAAGGTATATTAACTGTTGCTATTACTGAGGTACTTTGTTTTGGATCAAATGAATCTAATGTATTCATGACATAACAAAATAAAAATAAAATATGTGATTTATAAATAATAATAAATAATAATAATAAATTCTCCAGACTGGCACACCAATTCCCTAGTTCCAAGCTTAAGCTAATGCTTGTGCTATGGATACTAGGTGAACGGATAGACATACTTAAATATGTTTATAAACATCCATGGCTCGAGTACAAATGTCCACATTCATCACACGAAACATTTGCCCCTAGCGGGATTCGAACCCGCAACCCTAGGTTTCGTGGCCAGGATCTCTGAACACTCGACCAACGGGCCTGTCGAATAAAAGAAATAAGAAAAATAGATAACAATCATTATAAATAAAAATGGGTGTATCACCTACCATTCTTCACCATAGTTTTCTTCAGGCCTTTAGTAGCTACTGGCATTACATCATTAGTGATGTGGATTCTCCGTATGGCAGAGGGTGAAATCCATGTAAAATTCATAACCATTGCCAAGTAGTAAGCAAAAACTTCAGAGTTGTGCCGGTCGAATCCAGCATATATATTACCATTTATGACATCACCAAGTTGATACCTCTTAGGCTTGAAATATAGTTTGTGCTTCCCCTGCAGGATAGTAGTAACATTGAAGACCAAGCATTTCTCAGCAAAGATTTTTTTATAATTTCCTGTATTTAATTTATTTGTGTTATAATAATCAGACTCTCTACCTCCAGGATCATGGACCAGACCCTGACTAAAACGTCTTAAACATTACAAATTGTCACCAAATACTTATAAACTGTAAAGTCAGGAGATACTACTGGATTTTTTATTATGTCAATAAATTTAGTAAATACAATAAAAAAAAAGAATGACAGGTTACCTCTAATAGCAGTAATAATTTTAATTGCGTTCCTCTTGGCGCATTGTCAACTAGTACTATCTGTGCGGTGCTGATTGCATGCAATATCTGACCTGGTGCCCCATTTTTATGCGGAAACAAGGACTCCTCACTGTTCCACTGAAAATTTAATTAATTTAGCAATACCTGTATGTTTCCTTTTACATAGAAAATCACATAGAGGTCAGAGGTCTATGTACTTACTTTATCTGCGTCCAACAAAACATTATGAGGACCATTATGGCTTGTAGAATTAAAGGAAGTTACAAGTGATTTTTGCACAAAAAAATATTTAGGATTCTTTTGTTTATATGGGCTAGGCAAATAATTAAGATGCTCATAAATGTCTTTAAAAACGCTAGGAGATAAGTCTAATTTCATACTAGGAACATTGAACATAGGACCTCTTCTCCCTACTGTATTTAAAGTGTAGAAAAAATATATATTAAGACCAACAAGAATTAGTAGAAATAATGAAAAACCGAAGGCATAATTCATAGACATATTTCACTTCTATTATAATAATTAATGCATAATTAATAGATATTCACAAATTACTAGACACATAATTCAACTACATCACTTTGATCGTTTAATTGTAATTGTACCTAGTTTTCATAAACATTTCTACAAAATAAGAAAGAATATTCTTAATTTAGTTCGTTCGCAAAAATATGCTCAGCAGGCTAATATGTTAGATTCTAACCAACTTGCACCAATGTTATGAATCAACTGACTGAGCACGGATTAAATTAACACACTGACACAAACGAAATCAAATATATTGTTGTCTCTTTTTAACAAGCCTACACAATACTCACAGGTTATCTGTGACCATACTGCACGTAAAAAAAGAGACAACAATATTTGACTTAACTATTTTGACATCATCGAGTACGTCATAGAAATAGGTACCTAATTGAAGCCGGTTTAGCATTTTGGTTTCTCGCTTTAAGTTGTCAATGTCAGTGGAATGTGCAGTGTATTGTGCCAATATTGATAAAATTGGTGATTATAACTTAATCTAACTTGTAACATTTAGAAACATCGTCATAAATAAATTGTTCAGAGACGTATAGTATGTAAATAAGTAAAGTGGAATGACACTACGCGCAAGGCGCC
The DNA here is from genome assembly GCA_951394215.1 of Glyphodes perspectalis. Lineage (NCBI taxonomy): Eukaryota > Metazoa > Arthropoda > Insecta > Lepidoptera > Crambidae > Glyphodes > Glyphodes perspectalis. Next base: position 13,106,923 of record OX596200.1, on the reverse strand, counting down.
ATATTTGTTTCTCACTTAAATTGGGCTTCAATTTTTCATGGGTATGCCATCAGGTTTGTGTCATCATCATTGGTTTCAGTAATAATAATGTTAATTTAAGATAAATTAGTATTAATGATAAATCTGACATCTCGATTATGAATATACATATCTAAATAGATCTCTGAGTACTGAAACATCAGTACTCAGAGATTTATATAAGTATGGTACTTAAGTAGGTACCTATTTAACTTCTTTCATTTATTTTACACTTTTTTTAGATAGTGGTGAACGTTAAAATAATAAAGAATGGTTGTCATTTTGACAGTCTAATTTTGCTGGTTGATGAGCGCGAGCGAAGGCGCGATTTTAGAAAATAACCATGCATGCGTGCGACACATGTTATTGTCAATAAGTTTTGTTTTGGCTGTCCGTCCAGTGTGCTGAAGCTTAATTTATTTTAGTTTATGTGTACTGAATTAGTGGTATTCATTGCAGTGTTCGTGGTAAACTTGTTAATTAGTTAGAAAAGTAATGCCAAAATCATGAAGACGCTTAATGATCTTTTCGATGAAGTCAGGGATATGGATGTAACAGACCGAGTATGCATGGACAAGGTTCTGGAATATTTAGAAGAACTAGTTGAAGAGTCTGATAATTACATGCAGGTACGTTCAGATTTATTCGATAGTGTGTTGGTGAGGTTATTTTAGGATCTTATCTAACTCCCCCCCCGCCGGGGTCTTCGGTTTGGCGTACCGGGGGGGCTTAGTAGGCCCTGGGTACCAGGACAGGGCCGAAGCGAAGAGAGACCCCGAGATGAGCTGCGACTGCTCGGTGTGGGAATCGAGCAGTTGCGGCACCGGCCGCAGCCCCCTGCGGCCGGACCAGGATTGCCGAGGAAGAGGAGGAGCTGAGTGTATCGCTGGAGGCCACGTTGGGGTTTTAGTCGGTTCGAGTCCGACACACCGCCCTCTGCTTCCCTGAGTAGAGGGTGACGGATCGTGGGAGTTTCCCCAACTAAAAAAAAAAAAAAAAAAAAGATCTTATCTAACTAGCTAAACTTCAAGCCACTTCCCTAACGGGGTAAGCAGAGAGAACCGAACACCATACGGCATGGTCCTTACACACCTCACTTGCTTTTACAACATTCATGGTCCTATATTCCTATGCTTAGGATCTTGTTGTAGTTAGAGCTTACAAGTCGTGAATGAATGTACATAGTATTATGCTTATGTTAATACAATAGTCCCAATGCCAATACAAATAAAATCTAGATGACTGAGCATAGGTCTCCAATCACAATTAATTTATACGCACACATTCATTACAGTCCCATCAAAAGTTACTTACCATATTTTATCAAATAAATTTTATAATTTTAATGACTGCTGAAGCTTTTTATAAATTTGGTAATAAATCTATAAGTTTCATTCAATATTATTAACTAATTAATTTTAGTAATTCTTCTTCTCATTACAGTTATTGGTGGATAAATTAGAGCATGCTACTATGACATGGAAGAAACCATGGTACCAAGAATCCACCTGTGTAAGCACACCAAAAAAAGTTTTGATCCAGAAGCAGAAAGCTCTGTCTCCATGCAGTTCAACATTTCTCACAGGCAGACTGTCACAGGATGAATGTGATCAAATTGAAAAAAACTGGCGTAAGTTTGTCAAGGTATTGCAATGAGAAACTTCTACGACTTGCATGTCTATGAAATTGAAATCTTTATGACTTTGTTAATTATTTGTCAATACACTAAAGATGGATCAAGTCATCTCAGTCTAACCAAAGCTTTTTTTTAACTTCCTCAAAGAAGGAGGTTCTCAATTGAGGTGCTTTTATTTTAATAATATGATTTCTGTAATTACAATTTCAGATTTTTTTTTCTAATATTATTTCTTTACTTATTATTTCAGAAGTTTGATGTACCTGACAAATTAGAATGTTTTGCTCGATGGAAAAGTCGAACACTGAATAGATATAATGTGCCTGAGGAACAAGCTCGCCAGTTTGTTGCAGCATATCTTGCACGCCGCCTGCAGCGAACTGTACCCCAAGTATACAAGCACATACAAAATTACTATAGCAGACCAAGGAAAGGACAGTATACCAAAGATGAGCAAAAAGTCATGGATATATGTTTTCATCATAATCCAAAGCAAGCAACCATAATTTTAACTGAAGTACTTGCAAGGGAACCCAGAGGGATTTATAACAAACTTAACTTCTCTATCAATGGTAAATTTTAACTTTTATACAAATCAAGTAAGACTATGAGAATCTTTATGTTAAAGTTATTTTTTTATGTTTGTTGTTAGGGAAACCAGAGAAAAAAAGAATAAAATGGAATTTGTCCTTGGCAGCAAAATTTGTAAATTTGCTTATGGAACATACTGGAGAAAGTCTAGATGGATTGAAAAATAAAAGCATTGGAATTCATGTTTGGCGAGAGTTAGAAAGTGATTTCAATACACAAGCAGAATATTTACGACATTTTTGGTACACTACACTTCACTGTCAAATGTTTTGTAAACGTGATATAACATTAAAAAGGATTCGGCGGAAAGTTTTTAAAATGTAAGTTTAGCTTATAACATGCTATCTATGCATTTGGTCCTAAAGTGTTGCATATTGAACTTGGAGATTACCAGAAATAAATGCTGTCTGGTAAATTTTAAGAAGAAAGGCTTATAAGACAATATTAAAACAGTCACCCTGCTGCTGCTATAATTTACTGTATGAAGATAATGTAGTCCCATGTTGGTCTGGGACTTAAAAAGAATGTGCCAAATGTGTTTCTTGCTTAGCATGTCATAAAAGCCGACTAATGGTATATCGGATTATGGGTATGTGATTGTGTAGGCGACGAGCTAGCCACTTGTCACTACTTTTTCACAATTTTCCATCTAGCCCAGCACAGTTTTATTTTTGGCTGAATGTGGTTAAAGAGGCCTGCTGTCCACTTAACTCTGCCTACCCCTTTGGGGATTATAGGCGTGATGTTATGTTATGATAAGTTAATGTACAGATATTTTAATAATTTGTTTACAGTTTGCGGAAAAGCCCATATCGAGTTTGGACTGACATCAAATGGAAAGATGTGGCTGCTGAGTTACCAGATGGTTTAACTTATCAATTTGTGTATTGGGTAACGGTTCGTGTGTTTCGCTGTGACAGAAGCCACTCCATACTTCCTATTGAAGAGCTAGTAAAAATTGGCTTACAAAAAACAAATAATACAAAATATGGGAATAAACGTTTAAAAAATCTCATACTCAATGAAGAAGGTAACTTGGAAGTAGTAAGATATGATGTAAAAATGTGATTGTACCAAGTAATAACATTATTGATTTAGTTTGTATAGAAAAAGTAAGAAATTTATAAGTTTATTTTTCATAATTAGTTCAATATATAAAAAATCCTGTGGATAAAGCCTTTTCTCATAATGTTATGGCAGTTTATTTTTTAATCCTCTTTTAAAATTTAAAACTACATATCTGGATTCTTTGTATGGTCCCACCATTTTGATGATGTACCTACTTTATGTTTAGTTAAATTAAAAAATATTTGACTGATATTGTTCTTTGTGAATGCGACATGTAGCTAAAATAGCGTGCAATGCTACATATCTCCTAAAAAAATTAAAAAAAAAAGAAAATGAATATATAACTAACTAATTAACTAAACTTCACGCCACTTCCCTAGCGGGGTAGGCAGAGAGAACCGAACGCCATATGGCACTATTCTTACACACCTCACTCGCCTCTTCAGCAAAATGAACATATAAAAACGCATATCACCCCCGCGAGCTTGAGAGGCGCTGGACGCTACGCGCCTGATGGATATCGTTTAAAAAAGCGTAAGATTTAGTGACTACCTACACGACGAAATCCTAAGCTCTACCCCATCCATTATGACCAAGGTATTTTGAAGACCTATGGGTGTGGATGGGTAACCTACTCATACTATGTGTGACCTATCAGATATTAAGTTACTACATGACGTGACCCCTAAGCACTTTCAGTGCTACCAACTCGTCCGGAGAGTCCAAGTACAAATGTAAATCTCTTTAAAGTGCTAACTACTTAGCGAGTTCAAGGCACGTTCCCTAATAATTAATTAATTCGGCGCACGAGATGACATCATGAAATTCGTAGCGGCCGTAATTGTGTTCATTCATTTAAAATTATTCCATACTTGCACACGCTCTCTGAGATACGAATCGCGAGACCCATCAGTACCCATAGTAATCGATAATATCGATAGTTTTTAAAATGATCTATCGATTGTTTACTCTAGCTACTTTTACATTCTTAGAGTTTAGGTATGCGTGCATGTAGGTTATTCCCCGGCCATGGTGACAAAAGCGTAGACATTGAGATTGTTCTTTATGGTAACCTACCATAGAGAACAATGTCAATCCTTCTGAGTACTGAAACTAATGGAGATGACTTAATACGAAACAGTGAAGCCCAATTTTGAGTGAGAAACAAATATGGCGCCTTTGTGTAGTGTCATTCCACTTTACTTATTTACATAGTATATGTCTCTGAACAATTTATTTATGACGATGTTTCTAAATGTTACAAGTTAGATAAAGTTATAATTACAAATTTTATCAATATTGGCACAATACACTGCAAATTCCACTGACATTGACAACTTAAAGTGAGAAACCAAAATGGTAAGCCGGCTTCACTTAGGTATTTCTATGACCTCACATGATGATGTTACCGAAAATAGTTAAGTCAAATATATTGTTGTGTCTTTTTACGTGCAGTATTGTAGACTTGTTAAAAAGAGACAGATAGAGGTTTATGAATACAATATCGATATTAATCATATTATTTGTATAGCAGATTGTTCGTTTACAATAATATGTCGTCTCCATTGGTTTCAGTACTCAGAGTCTGGATCACAGAATAAAATAATTAGAATCAAAATTGAGTACATACATATTTAGGGTTTTAATATAAAAATATTTGACATTACTTTATTTTAGTAATACTTTATCATGAATTTATCTTCTTTGGATAGTGTAGCGTCCGTCTTTCGCCGTTTCGTTTAAGACAATAATAATAAAAAGGATTATAAAAATAACTCTTTGTTTCTGAAAATAGTTGATTCTATTTAATTAATTAATCACCATCCACGCCACCCGTCACAAAAGTTTATATCGGGAATGCACCGATCATAGACATAAAAAAGAAATATTATTAATTCACATAGTAGGTACATAAGTAGTTCTTGAGGATGCAAAATAAATCAATCATTCATTTCAATCTATTAAAATTTTAAAGCGGCTCTATCAAAATCTTTCGTATTAACTGTAATATCTGTTGTGATACTATTTCATTGACAGCCAATATCAATACAAAGCACAGACGAGGGGAGGAATGTAAACAAAACATCAGCTTGAAGGAAGTGATCAGTTACTGTAAAGAGCTATTGTAAAATAAAGTTTTGTGCTGTACATTAATCTGATAGCGATGCTACAACCGACTATTGACGACTTGTTGGCCAGTGATGATGAACTTCCTAGTAAGTATTTACATTTTATGAATTTTTAAAGCTCCTTTATCAATCATGCACTTAATCTAAACTATGGACGTTAGGTCTTCTCATGTTACATTTCGAAATCGCAATAAGATTTTTTTATTGATAACAGTGCTAATATGTTAGCTTACCTTTTTCCATAAAATAAATATAATAATATATTGACTACCCTAAATGTATAATATTGAGAGAGGTGGTAGGTAACCAATGGAAATAGTTTCTGCCGAGGGGTATCGATTGTAAACCAAGCTACTACCCATGGATTTTGAAAATCTAAATACAGATTTATATCACTGGCTCCGCTCAGCTAATATACATATGTACTCATGATGTTTCCCTTACGGCAGTGAGGCAAACACTGCTGTTTGCGTATATTTGCAGGTTACCTGCAACCTGCAAATATAATAGCAATATATTTGTAACATGATCCAATTTGCCTACTTAATTTCCTTGTGTAAGGCTTACAAAGATACGATTGAAATTGCTTCAATTACCAGACTCTCAATCTAGGGTCAGTCCAAGTGAACATTGACTAACCCCGACTCAGAAGTATAGATAATGCGAGGAAAATGTATATCAATGTGAATAATTTTAATTTTTAGACCCTTTTAACATTAATAACTTTATACTAGGTACCACTAAAGACTTAGGAAAAATACATGTATTATCAATTCTAAATAATATATTGAATCTGTTTAAGTGCTATGAACAGTCATGATCATAAATACACTACACTATCATAACTACACTCTGATCATAAATACAGATTTATGATCAGAGTTGCTAATATTAATAACAGATAAGTTCATGGCATATAGGAAACCTTTTATTTTCTTATAAATTTGTAAAATAACAAGCTATATGATACCACTGAAACTGATGCCAAAGTTTTTCCTTTTCAGGTGATTATGAAGAGGATCCAGAGGTTCCAGCATATCAAAATGACAGAAGATTTGATGCAATAAATTTTAATTGGATTGATAGCAATTTCAGCAAGTATTACACCAAGGAAAAATATAAGGACAAGGTTTTATTGTCTAGTTTATACTCTAAGCTAAATGAAGATGTTATTCATGATAAAACTGACAAACTAAAAAAGGGTGAAAAGTCAATGATCTTTAAAGGTGTCTTATGTCAACAAGACATCTTTTGTCTTAAATGTATCGAGCCCCTTACAAGCGATGCCACATTCCTCTGGTTTATTAGCTTTTTAACATACAAAGACATGCAATCTAATTATAGCTTTTTAAAATCATGTTTGGTTGAGGCTATACAAAAAATAAATCAAAGTCCGAAAACAGATGTAAGGTATGGTGAAAGTAAAAAATATAAATTTGACATTGCCATTAAAAAGTAGAAATATTGCCAAGTCTGCCTAAGTTACTTTATTGAATATAATCATTCTTACAAAATATAGTTTTTAGGGAAATCAAGATTGTATCATGGACTAGTAAAAAAATAAGGACTCCGCACCACTAATTAGACATTGAAGCTCCTCAGGTGCTCCACCTTGACACGTAACTTACATCACACATTGATATAATAAGTGCTCCACATGACAGATATCCGATGTCTGGTTTCCATAAGTATCTCACTCACACATGCATAAACATGGCTTCACGCTATAGTATGATAGCGTGGAGTCCTTCTTTTTTTACTAGTCCGTGGATTTTATAAAATAAATTTATACTTTTTTAATACAGGATCTATGTTATTTGTGATAATGTTTTGGGTATAGTGTATATTGTAATAATTATTATGAATGAATGTATTAATGGTCCATGTGGACATGTAACAGCAGCATTACCTTAAGAACTTTTTAATACAATTTTGGTATGTGTAAAGAAATAAAATGTGTGTAATATTACCTACTGTATGTTTCATTATCATACCGCAGTGGACGATCTATTAACGGCAAACACAAAAACTATGAAAATTATTTTACACCTTTCTTTTTTAAATATGTAGTTTTTTTTTTAAATTAATAGCGTTTACTCACTCAAAGTGCTAAATAAATGTTAAAACATTCTACACCTAGTCTTGGCCTGGCCACCTTGGTCCCATAACTGTCGTTGATACTTTTCTATCAATAAAAGTACTGCACTATCATCCCAATTCAATTCTGTCATTTTGTTATTTATAAGGACAAAATTATGTTGCGTTTAATACGAAACATTTTCCGTGTCGAAGCCGCAAGCGAACTGGCCGCCGACATTCAAAAGCCGCGCGTGGGCCGCCGGCCGTGCTGCCGTGCATGATTGTTCGTCCGACTTTTTACCCCAAGTACAGTTTGAGAAAAAAAATCTAACAAATAAAAACTTACTTTTTCACTAAACAAAAATAATGATTACTCCTCTACTAACTAAAAATAAATAAAAAAGAGTACACCCATGCAATGCCGAGGCGGGGCTGGTAGTATTTTGCAATGCCTATGTCCAGTAAATGACCAACACTCATTTCATTATTGAGTACCTAGATCATTAATTTTCACGAAGTTTTTTGGACCGGGTTTGTGTATGTTTCTGTAAATGGCTGTAGATAGGCAGGGGAGAAAAACGGAAGAAGATAATATAGATATGAATTACGAATATCCACCCTGTTCAGGGTGGATCAGTTTTCGAGTACCTAAACGGAATAAGCCAAATGCTCAAATGATAGGTAAGTAAGTTTCGAATTATCTAGATCATCCCTTATTAATGTATAATTTTTTGACACGGAAAATATGGTTCTTATGGATTAGAACCCTGTAAAAAGATATCCACTTTTCTTGGTCGCAAATGTAGTTTTTGGTTGCGGTTTTTTCTAGGGAATTTGTATGTAATAATTGACATTAAACAATAGCGATTTAACATTGAACAATTCGTCCTATCCATAGGATAGTAAATCGTCCTTTTACTGTTTACCGCACACAGCTTGTGTGTTTGTTTGCAGAGACGTGGGGCGGGCGGGCGCGACCGATGCTAACCAGATTACGTCCAATCAGCGACGTCGCCCCGCGCCTAATTGGGCGCCCCATGCGAGGGCGGGCGCTTTTTTAAACAGCTTGCACAAACACGCGACCCACCTCGCCGCCTTGCGCGACCCTGACTTTGTTGTTGCACTGACTTCTTTCTCCAAATTACTATATACTCAAGAGACTCTTAATATATAAGTCAAAAAAAAATTAAGATTTTATCTTATTAGGTAAATTTAAATAAAAAAATAATTAATACATGTAAAGCCTAGTACCTACCTACCTAAGGTAGGTACTAGGTACCTAGGACTTGATCAGAGCCCCACTGTGAAAAAGCCAGAAAGTCTGATTCGAAAAAAGGTAGGTATGTGCGATATTTCATCCGGAACTAGAGTTCGTACAAATCGTCTGATTAAATTTATATTTGATAATTTATTACTTATTGTGCAAATTGTATTTATCTACCAAAATTCCCAAACACCCAGGTAGAGGAAATATAAGGATTCTTTATAATCGTGCTAAAGATAAATGTTTGTGTGTAGGTAATTGTAGTTTGATGCATCCTCATTTTTCAGTCAGATTCCGTTGTTAAGTTCAACTTATGAACTTTTAGTGAGCCATCTGAAATGGTACACCTGAATAGTTTCTGAATATATTTTTTTGTGTCACCAAAGTTGCTCAGCAGCGGGACAATAATAATGAAGTATACTTAGGTTGAATAAAAAAAAAAGGTAAATAAACATATGGACGGTCTGTCTCATGATTTACAGTTGCCGTACCATATGGACATTTGTAATTTAGATGTAAGCGCCACTTTTGTCAACTACCGAGTGAATCATAGCAGTGGGTATGATTAAATACTGCTATCTACTTTAACTTTACAGAGAGAGAGACTTTGTGAGAGCATGATACTTAACTACATAAGTAGTTCAGACTTACCAAGCTGTAACCAGTTCTGTAGTGGTGGTAGGTCCAACTATCTATACTTATAATAAATCTGTAGAGAGGTCAATTCTGTACATTAAATATATTTTCAAAATACTTCAGGGGGTGATTAGTGATCGATACTGATGCCAAAAATGCAATCAGTAAAATTTTTGTCTGTCTGTCTGTCTGTCTGTCTGTCTGTCTGTCTGTCTGTATGTTCCTTATAGAAACAAAAACTACTCGACGGATTTTAACGAAACTTGGTACAATTATTCTTCATACTCCTGGGCAGGTTATAGTATACTTTTCATCACGCTACAATCAATAGGAGCAGAGTAGTGAAGAGAAATGTTGGGAAAACGGGAGAAGTTACTCCATTTTTTAAGCTTCCGTCGCGTGTGCAGCCTTAATGGTTAAAGTTACATAGAAATCATGTATGACGGAAATAGTCTTTATAATATTAACCATAAACGCGGGTGACACCGCTGGCACAGCTAGTAGATACTATAGTTTTGTTGAGAGAACAAATTAAAAATAATAGATATATATTTCCTGGCCCGTTTTTTATCCTTTTGGGCACTGGGCACATTAGTAAACCAATATGTTTATGGGCAATTAATATCCATGATCTATTGGTAATCTGGAACTAGGCGGCCCTGTCAATCGCGGGGCCCTGGGCACGTGCCCAGAGTGCATAGATTGAAAGAGGGGTCTATATATTTTTACAATAAAAAATATCATTAAAAGGTGAATCATCGTTTCGATATTTCTGTGGGTTATATAACTAGGTTAACATTTCCGTGCAAGTGATTAATGTTATATATCACTAGGCAAGTCCTGTTAAATATGTTCACAGCACATACCTAGGTATTAGATACGAATACCTACCTTCTAAAGCTATCTATATCAACTTTAAAAGAGAAACATATTTTAATAAAACGAATGTAGATACGTTTTTATAGTAATCTATGAACGGGTTGAAAATAAAACGTGTCAAACGAATTCGCTCCCCAATCGACATTCAACTGAGCGTTATCGCGTACTCATTCATTATTAATAGCCCCCGGGCGGGCTTCGCAGGGCTGTCATCAATCAGGGCATAGTTGTGCAAATGTGGAAACAATATCGGTGGCCGCTCGCCGCTTCTTGATTTATACAACTCGCGCCGAATCGCGATTTCATCTGTATCATTCATTGCTCCGCGGTCGGTCCACGGTCTGGTTCCAAATGAAAGTCGTTTGTTTTCATTTTCTATCTGCACTGTCTGGTTAGAAATCGGTTTCAGTACTGTTTTACATAATGTGAACCTGGTAATCTGCAATTTTTTAACTTATTCACAAATACGTCCTACAATGTATGTAGGTATATAGAGAGCCGCAATTAAATTAACTGTACTTACTGTGTCAATAAAATATAGAAAGATTTACTTCTTTTACAGTAAAAAAATAAGAAAAGGTGATTGTGTAGGCGACAAGCTAGCCACTAATTGTCATTACTTTTTCACAAATTTCCATCTAACCCAGCTCAGTTTTATTTTTGGCTGAATGTGGTTGATGTGGCCTGCTGTCCCTTTGACTCTGCCTACTCTTTCGGGGATTACGGACGTGAAGTTATGTAAGTATGTACTTATGTATATTTAGAAAACAATAATATCATATTTAAGGAATAAAAACCTGCATAACATTTCAGTTCAGAAATACTATCTACTTATTATTTGATATGATCACACATTTTTCTTAGAAATTATTTTTTTCTTTACTTATACCTATCAAATCTCAATATAATTTGTATGTAGGTAGAAACAAGTTGCACCTCAGCTTAGGGGAATTAGAATTACACGGTTTATGATTACTTTTTTATCGTGTCGGTTCAGAGTTTGACTCTAGGTAGGTATTAAGTAGATCAACACCGATTGATAAATACTAAAAGTACCGCGTTCGGTACTTTTCGGTCGTTCATTTTTGAATGCAGAACTACCTACTTACAGTTTTACGAACGCACGCTAGCTACCATTAATATTTGTATTAAAAGTACCTACGTAACATAACAGGAATACAATGTAAAACGACATCTGAGTTATGAGTTATAGATATCGGGATAAAGGGAAACTCGACATTGGTGTTTAGAAAGTTAATGCGATTATCATCACTGTCAAAGTATGCGATAGCAAAATAAGAAAACTATACAACACATTTTTGTTCTCTAATTTTATTGTAAGTTAGTATTATACAGCTATAAACAGAGCGTCAATACTATTTTTATAAACACCATTAAGTTTTTAATTTTATAAATTATGTACATTTATCTGCAATCAGATTTTGTCACTTAACATTATTTTAATGAAAGAGCATTAAAATTAATTGAACAAGCCTAATTATTTATATTCGTAGGTACATAAGAGATCTTCGACTTCCCATACCCTCTTACACTTATCACAGTTTATTAATTTACAGTTACGTCACAGTTCTTTTACTCATTTGGTCAGTATTCTACTTTTATAACAATTCGTATCTATACACGTAAGTTTTAAGCGAAGATTAATATTTGCACAAACACGGTATACGTTATCTAAGATTTTGGTATTAATAGGTAGGTAGATACTATAGAAACCGTAGGTATTTAATATTTTGTTTAATTTTAACGTATTTTACAGTTATTATTTTAATTATTTATAACAAAGCATCTTAGGACTCCATCCAACTTAAATATTTAAGTATGTAAATTAATTAAGTAACTTACATACTTAAGTTTGATCGATGAAAATATTGCATACAATTTTACATATAACAATATTTCTTTTCCATTTTTGTTTGTTAGAAAATCATTTATAACATATATTTTGAATACAATAATAATGTAAATAAATAAAATGATAGACAAAAACTTATTCTTCATTTAAATCTGTTATATCAACATTTTAAACAAAGTACTTGTAACAAGCATGCTAACATTCTAGCGTTTCTCATATGTATAGTAATATCTCTGAGCGTTTTGTTCTTTTGTATCGCCACTAAAACTATCTTGTACCCACATATCATGGCCGGACCAAGCGTCGTATCATATTGTTTCTCGAGAGGGCGTGGGGGGATTCTCCTTTACAAAGCTGAAGTAAGTTGTAACCCCCCAAAGCGTGAGACCCCTTTTGCTACCATTTGTTGACTCCTAGCTAATCCGGCTCTGCTTCTTATCTCATCCAAAGCACATTATAAACTCCAGTGATGCTGTCTGACTGACCACTTCATCACAGCTGCATATTAACCGATGCTTCTTTCTTGACCACCAATTCACAATCTATTAGAGTTCGTCCCGTCTTGTCTGATATATCACAGGCCAAATACTTCATGATATTTTAGCTGTTACAGCTTCTGTCTATTCAACCGCCTTGTATCTTATTAGATATTCATTGATTGTATTGTTATTATTACAAATTAATGTATTAGTCATAAAGTCAGTCGCCCCCAAAATAAGTTTCTTTATGCAGTTAATAATGCTAGCCTGTCTATTACGCCAGGTTATTTATAAATGCGCCAGATAATCCATTCCAACCTGATCTCAAGTTGGGTATTTCGTTGTCCCGGAAATTTCAGGTGAGGCTTATGGAAGGCCGCTCTAAAAAACCTGCATATAAATTGAACCGACTACGAATTCGAGACCTACCGCATCGGCACATCTTAACCATTGCGCCACGGATGCGTTTTTTACATTTCTCTATGGCATGAGTGTTTCTCTCTTAAATCTTGCATGTAAATTGATCCGAGTACGAACTGAAGGTTTACCGCTGATGCGGTTATCTGTCTAATTTCTCTTTAACATGAGTATTCTGGTACTGGTACTGTGGTATTATGTGTCGGCGGAGGCAGGCGCGGGTGGCGCGGGTGGAGGCGGGGGCGGCGGCGAGGGGGCGCGCGCGGCGGCGATGGCGGCGGCGTGCCGGCGCGCCTTGAGCCGCAGGTCGGCGATGGAGGACGAGCGGCAGCGCGCCGCCAGCGCCGCCAGCCCCGCGTACGGCGGGCACAGCGCCGCCGCCGCCGCCGCTGCAGCGCTCGCGTACTGCCGACAAACGTGACTGTCAACACTCTTACGTAACTGCTTTCGCGGACGCTGACGAAAAGCACGACTAGTCCACAATTAATGGAAAGTAAGTATGATTGAATTGGTATGTGTACCTACATGTCTCAATTGTCACAATACTAGAGCAATTATATAAGAATAACCAACATTGATTATTTACTTCTTCTTAAATAATCTTTAAGACCTTACTTATCCAAACAAAAAATGTAAAAAAAAATATTGGACACTTTACAGTAAATTAATTTAATGTAACTCAAAATTTCGTCCCTTGATGTATATGGGGGTGTAACTCAGTGGTAGAGTGTCTGCTTCGCATGCTGAAAGTCCTGGGTTCAAATCCCAGCACCTCCAAAAATTTTTTTGGTCATATCTTTTTTATTTTTCTATGTAAAAGCTGGTATTTAGTAAATTCTACCATAACAATAACTTCTTTTATTATAATTTATTAATATAAAAAAATAATAATGTTCATTCCTTATAAGCAAAAGTTGATTCACCAATCTGTAAGTTATCACAGCATAAAAATAAAAAGTGTTGCTACTGCAGCAGTATAAGACTACAACGACCAAACGTAACCAGAATATATCATGTTTCGTAGCATGAACGTAGTTCACGTTTCGTAGCGTGATCGACTACAGCCAGTCCACTAGTCCTTCGCGTTTGAATCTGTTATTAGCGGGACGAAGTGATTCGTAGCTACGATCATACTACGAAACGTGCTACGTTGCGTAAGTTGTTCGAATTTACTGATCACTATGAACGCATCGTACCGACTGAATTGTGAATGTTTTAGCTTGGCCCTACTAATAGTGTAACATAGAAAATAAACACAAATATTGCACTCCATACTTAGTGTACACGCAATAAAGTTAAAGGATCGTAATTTTGTTTCTCTAAAGAACTCTGAGAGGCACGAAGATTAACGATAATTTGTTTATCATGATTTGAAGAGCAGTAATGTATTGGTTCATTTGTAAGAAGGAGCTTACTCATAAATATAGCATTTACTCAACTTGAAAAAAAAAATACAATACTAACTGACACGTGAGTAGTAGCGTTGAAAATAGCGAAAGATACATTAAGTTTCGAACTTTGTAACTTTCCTGTAAAATACATGTATTTAAAAAAAACAAATGGGAGGTTTGTCTGAAAAATACAATGATACTTGTATAATAATTTAATACTGTGTATTTTTCATATTTAACAATCAAATGGGAACAATAAAATTGTTCATATAAAATCGGATTTAAAATATAATTCTTTTTATAAGGCCTGACCAAACCCACAAAAAAAGATCGAAAACTTATACAAAAATCTATTAAGAATATTTTATTATTAACTCTAAAATTCAAACGACCATTGAAAAAGCTAATAAGCTGAATAATGCGAAAAATACACTGTAAAATACATGTAAAAAACATAAACTTGCGAAAGATTCAACTGAAGATCCACAAGTAAAGTTTCTGTATTATATGGAAAAATACAGAGGTTGTTTGAAAGATAAGTACATGTATTTTACATGTCATTTTTAACTCTAGTGAGTAGGTGAACTGAACGAAGGATTGATAGCGCTAGGAAGAAAATGTCATCAGAAAGTATAACGAAATGGAATAAAAGCAATACAGATAGAAATAATAAACAAAGACGAATGATAGATGCTATTTGAACAAGTCAATAAAAAAAAATATATGAATATTTTTTTTACGTTACGGCATTGCTGGTATTAATTACCTGATGAGCAGCAGCGGACAGCAGAGCCGAGTCGAACGGCGCGAACGCAGCAGGCGGCGACGGGTGGGGCGCGAGCGGCAGCGGCGGCGGCGGCGGCGGCGGCGCGCGCGGCACCGCCGACAGCCGCGGCACCGACACGTACGGCGCTACGCGGCACGGTTCCAGCGGCGTGCCCCCGCCACTCACCAGCAGACCTGCACGAGATATTTTGTAAAACCAGGAACAAACTCACATAATATTATTATATCCAACTTGGTGGTTGGAAACAAAAAAACGTGCCAACTGTGACGCAAAAGACAGTGCGCGAGCTCCACGCGGATGATGGCAGGAGATAGTGCCGGATACCTAAACTGAGATTGTTATCGGAAGCCCAGAATCAGTTTGGGTCGCTGCGCCAACTTACTCGTTAGTTACCATGGTCCTTGTCTAGCATGTCGTAAAAGGCGAGTAATGGTGTGTCAGGTATTGGTTTGTGATTGTATGGGCCACGTAAGCCACTGTTATTACTTTTTGACAATAACTTAACCCAGTTTTATTTTTAGCTCGCTTCTCTTAAGCCTCTGCAACCCCTGGCGTGATGGTGTTAATGCATATCATATTGTGATAACCTTCCTAACGTTTATGACCCTGTTTAGTTGTTTGGTTATTAAATTAGCACCTATCTGACCTTCATAATCCTTAATCCTAAATCCATAATCCTTACTTATCCTTGATCGCCGAGCATGTGATATAAATCCTTAAATAGATTTGAAATATCCAGAGGATTTATGTATGGGCTCAGCCGAGTTGGAATCTGCACACTTCGCATACCTATATGTACCTACTTATAAGGTGCGTGTATTTCTTACCTCACAGCTTATATTATTGCACACCACTGCTCATGTACTTGTACTACATACTAACACACTGTGTTAAATGGTATCTTATCCTTTTCGTATTTCATGACTGAAGCCATCGATCTGATTAGATCAAATCTCTATATAAACTGATCCTTTTTGAAAACGTATTATAAACATTAACTCAAAGTTTCAAACTTAAAATTAACTTCGGTATCCAGAACAAAAGTTGGCAACTCGCATCATTACATTTGTAAATTACACAATAACCCGATTTAAACTTATTGATATCTATAATTAATGTATCTCGTTGTCTTAGAGTGTACTTATTCTATTATTTTCCTAAGCTAAAGTAACTTTTTAAAGTAATAGAACAATTTGTAAGCTGTCAAGACGGGCTGTTCGGCGGCCATTCACATTGATCCGCTGCGATTGGCAGAGAGAAACGAGTGTCCCGTCTCGCGCAAATCCACCCAGATCCGTTCCCGAACTTCACTTAATTAAATTGATATTTAAGTAAAGCATAATTTGCTCGTAAATTAAGTGAGATCCATTGTTTATAGCCGGGTGCCGGGCGAAGTGAGCAATTAATAAATTAACGCGGATCTAACCGACTTAAGGTGTTCGGTGGGTCTCGTCTAAAGGATTCATTAATTTAATTACCCTTGCCTTAGGTAGGATCAGATTTTACACAAATTACTTTATAAATACACAGAACAATTTTCATTTGCGTGTAATACAAGAGATTGCTTAGTAACCGTTTCTCCGGTCTCACCATCGTAGTGAAAAAAAAGGTAGTTCATATCAATCGTGAAAGAAAATAAAG
Source organism: Glyphodes perspectalis (assembly GCA_951394215.1). Classification (NCBI taxonomy): domain Eukaryota; kingdom Metazoa; phylum Arthropoda; class Insecta; order Lepidoptera; family Crambidae; genus Glyphodes; species Glyphodes perspectalis. Next base: position 13,090,035 of record OX596200.1, on the reverse strand, counting down.
TTAAACTTTTTTCAAGTTAGTGGCCATCGCAAACTTAAATTATGTATATAGATACCTATTAAATATAAATTTTGGATGAAGATGAGCTTGGATTACGGATGTCATAAAAATTGTATACATCGGTTAAACGAAAAGTGGTTATGCAGTGTATTTTTATGCCAGATGTAGGTAATAAGGTTTTAATTTAGTAATCACCAAAAATCAATTACTTACAAATACCTATTTCATATATGTACACTCCTAGTGTTTATAAATGAGCCGTGTCTATAATGGCTAGATCTGACGTCATTTAAATTTACGAAAAAGGGCTTTGAACACAGGTTTCTCTCTTGTTTTATTACGAAGCGAGTGGAAAAAGCAAAGCAATATAAAATACAAATAATATGTTGCAAGGATGTGCGGGGGCGGGCGCGCTGCTCATAGTAAATCAGAGTCTCTCCGGTCGCCGTCGGCATTATCAAAATGGATGCTCCCCGCGCGTATGAGTTATTTCCATATTTGACACCGAATTACTTTCGAGAAGTGCCGACATAAATACGAGCGGGTGCGCGTCCGGCCCGACCCTCGGCCTTCGCCCCCCGCGACCGCCATGCATTTATTTGATTAACTCTGAGTTGTTTAATTTAATCGAATTAGAAGGTAAGCCGGCGCGGGGCTGCATCTCCGTCTCGCTTATTTTAAAACGCTCTAAACATCTTTACAGCGGTTTCTGCGCAATAAAATATCGCCACCCTCACTCCGCGCGAATAACTTTACAATTTTATGAACAGGGGAACAATTAGGCGTCGGTGTATTCTTTTTATTCTTGAGTTTCACGGCGTTGTGATTGTTTTTATGGCGGGCGCCGCGCTCGCCCGAGATTCATTTCTTCGTTAAAAATGAATTCTTAATTTTATGAAGATTTAGCACCTACTTTTTGTGATTTGTTGCGTTGTTAAGACCGGAATATTGTTATATTATTTTTACTACGCAAATATAAAACTACTCTATTAAAACCAAATAAAGGGATTCTTTGATGATTGATTTTAAAGGAACTACTCATTGAAGATTACCTACGTCATAAAGTTATCTAGATTTGTGAATACGTGGAATTAAAAGAGGGTCTTTCTAATGCAAATCGACTAACTTTTAAATAATCTATTATGTCAAGTCACAAGTGTCTTATACAAAATAAAGACACCACAAACGATTACGTAGATGTACGTATCTAATATCAACATTGAGAATCTCGGCGGCGTCAAAGGGAACGTAACAAATAACCGTTTCATTTCACTTTACATGATTGTGCTCGAGTTAGCCGCCCGCGGGAGGGGCACATAAGTTAATAAGACATTTAGCAGGGGACGGCGGGATTGCGTCCGAATGACTCCCGCGGGGAATCATTTTATTCGATTCCTGAGAGCGGCTTTTTTCCGCTTTACGCTCCGTTTGGTCGATGCTCTTGCAATCACAGGATAGTGTGAGCCGAGGAGACGAGCCGCAGTCATCTCTCGTTTGTTGATATGACGTAACGAGCACCGACAAGCCATTACCGCAGAGCGTTGTTGTGTCTAGTGAGTGATCCTTAGCGAGGGGAACATACGTGTTACTGGGGTTCTGGGACATTGTTTTCTTACCGCAATTAAATACTCGTATTGCAGATTCATCATCATGAAGATTAATAGAAATTATGATTACAATACACTTTCATGGATATTTTTTTGTTACCTACCGATTGATTGAACAGCAAACACGTAAACTTATTTGTAATTAAGTATATCTAACATAAAGAAGCATAATGCTTCTATATCTAGTCAAATTTAATTTATCGAAGTTTTAAAGCGACTAATAAATAAGTAAGCGTTTAATAAGAACGCTAACTTAGGTATCTATTAGTCGCTTTACACATTTAAGAAAAACGATTGTCATGCCGTAGCAATTAAGAAGTTAATCGAACGATACGCGCAAGATTAAAAGTGCAAGTTTATGATAATTATAGCGTATAAATTGTTATGCCTCGTTGTTAACTTTTAAACTACCCCCGAGAAATGGGTCGAAAATTATATGATGATTTCACACTTCGCAGTGGTTAAAAAAATTTGATACCTATATAAGTATATACCTACTACACGCCAGGTAGTTTTAGAGTGGGTATATTATAAAATGTATAATTTTGCAATTTTATTCCAAAAACATTATAAATAGACATTCGACTTTCCGAGTGATATGTGACTCAGTTTTAGTATTACAGTAGATAATTAAATAAATATATAAGTAAGTATATAATAAATAGATGAATTCTATGGATGGACGTAGAGTAACCAGTCATACCATGTTAACTTGGAAGTTGAAGTACCTATTCCTACCAGACAAAATAGTTCAATAGAACCCAGAGAGTAAATGATTTTAAAATTACTTCCAAATTCAAACTGGAGAGTTACTGGGCAACACTAACGCGTAACGCATTATGTATTCTCCATGACTCTGTCTAACTCGATTACAGTTCCCGCCGGCGCCGGTCCGACTCTAACAGTTTTTTAATTCGACCATAACTCACGCGGATGAATAATTAAAATGGCGGCGGGTCGAGGCGGGAATTCGCGAGAACGCGGTAAAAAAACACCGGCTACACACGAGACTATAAATTCGGGAAATTGCGCAACGCACTTAGCGATTTAGCCTCCCCAGCGGTCAAGATTCGATTCCTGTCAGGGAGCCCCCGTATCGTGTACGTGATTGTTTGTAGACGGTGATCGTGACGTCTGTGTTTTTATAGACTTTCAACAAAATTATCAAACAGTATCTTCTAGGGTCGACTAAGCCATTCCTTTTTGAACGCAAGTGGCATTCAAAAAGAAATGGCTGAGTTAACTTTCCACCTTGCCCTGATCAGCAATCAAAAAAGTTTGTATATTTAGATGTTTGTTACACAATCATGCTGTTACGACTGAACGGAATGAGATAATTAATAATACTCTAAATTTATTAATGCTACACCATGGTTAGAATTAAAATAATTTACCTAATTCATTAGGAAACGGTATAGACCTGAAGTCTTGTTGCTCAGAGTAACTGAAGTAGTTTCGTTAGTACTTATGTGAAAATGTTTGATAATTCGTGAATACCATCGCATCTACATTAATATAATATGTATCGCAGTAAAGTGCAATTTGCGCACGAATGAACTCGTTGCAGTTGCAAAGCGGAGCCAAAATGGCCGCGTCTAGTTTGCCAGAATCATTTGCAATTTGCTCGTTTCAGCTACATTTAACTGCAAATTTAAATGTATTACGAACTTGTGTAGGTACATTTATTTAAATTAACTTGTGGACAAATCACAAAAGCTGTTGGAGCCGCAATATAAGCAAAATTTAATTTAATCAATTATAACCACATTATAACTTTATAATGAAATTGTGGGGTATCAAATTATGAACAGATAGATAGAGATAATAATAATAATAATAAATATAAGACTGCATCCCGTTTCGTTGTTAAGCGGAAAGTTAACATTACTTAACCTTTATTAGGAATATATAGAAACCAATTGAATACACCTAGAAGCCAATCGTTTGAAGATACATAATTTGAAATGTTAGCCATACCTATAAATACAGTAAAATACATTTTAGTAACATGTATAAATACAAATTTTAATAATGTATTATTATAACCACTAACCTTTATGCATCTGGCTTTCGTGCTTCCGGCATTTTGCTCGCCGATTTTGAAACCACACCTGCAAAAGAAATACACGAAATCGAAAAAACATAGAAAAGATATTCTACCTAAGTATTTAATAGCCAATTATCCTGCTAAGTATTTCCTAGTTCTTATAAGGGATTTTTTTAGATGAAATGCTTTGAGAACCAAACTTTAAGTAAGTAAGTATGACAACGTGGAGGTGATTTATTCTATTATGTAAATAGTTCCACACATAAAATTTTTGAAATATTTTTGAAAGAGAATTTAGAATTTATTTCCGGCACCCGCAGCCACGATTAGTCATAGATTTATTAATTATATTTGAATGCCACAGTAAATGCTGTTCTTTTGTAGAAACGTACATTATTTATTGATATTATTCATACATATGAAGTATGTTGAATATATATGCTGTGTGTATAATATTAACATTGCTTTACAATATAATAAATACTGATACAATAGTAAATTTCAAATATCTATACTCATCGATGTTCTCGGACGTGTCGTAGACGATATTGCTACGAACGCCCGCCGAGCGCCTCACGTAGTCGCGGTGATCGTAGCGCAGTACTTATATTCTTTCGTTATTCATTGGATTCGATATTTCTATTCTATGAGATTTATCTAATATATCCCATTTCCTACCTTTTTAACGGCATTTAAAAAAAAGGATGAGGTTCTCATTTCGACTAATTTTTTCTAAGTCTGTAATCTAAGCAGTCTTGGAAATCATTTACTACATTCACGTCTGTACAAACGTGGACATCGTTGTGAATTATTTTAAAATTTGAAATAAGTATTTATTTAAAGTATTTTCTTTAATTAAAATGCTTTAAAACCACAATAAGTAAGTACATTATGATATTCTCATTTGGTGATATTTAAACTGTTATTTAAGATTTTATCTGAGAGGGAAAATTATTTGACTGTTACTGTTATTGCGTTATTTTTACTGATACACTAAAAAGTATGATTCAATTTTCCCCAATGAACATACAAAACTTGCGGGTGAATTCGTGCACGTACAAGTCACAAGTTACGTCAATACTCAATGGCAGCATAGAAAACATGATTAAACAAACAACTGTCGATTAGCATTAGCATTGGGTTCGGCGGGGATAATTGGTAACACAAACGCAGGCTGGTAATCCCGCGCGAACGAGACGGCCGAGTAATCGCGTTACTGCGAAACACGTACGCAGCACGCAGTATGCTGCACTTCACATTTGTATACGATTACCTACGGTACTGCTATCCTTATTGATATCAATGTTGAGGTAATACTGGCTGTCTGTTTCTGTTTCACGAAACTACTTAACCGAATGTGATGGACATTTGCGTGCGCCAAAAGACTTAATGCTAACAAACGACATACCTATGTACCTAGTTCTACTACTGGATCTCATAATATAGATATAATTCTATGAGGATGGGTGTATGTTAGTAATGTATCTTTGTTCCTAGACTTAAATCTAATTAGTGGTTCACTTTGAACTAGCTCCTATGGCAGACTTTTAGTTTAGACATAAATTGGGAATGGACGAGACGGGTATATAAGTTTTTGCAATATACCTAGATGCTATGATGACTGGACGGCTTACCGCCTGCTAAACATATTTTGCAATAAGACCGCTGATAAATTTGCCTCACTGTAAGCAAGTACAAGTCACACATCTGTGTATGTTGTCATGCACACATGTGTGTGGTCCGGCCAAACACGGGTAACTCACTATAAGCAAGTAGACCGCATGTGTGTATGTTGTCATGCACACATGTGTTGGCCGGCCAAACACGGGTAACCGCATTAGTGCGGAGGACACGCGCGGCGCTGATTGCGTCGGCGCGGGGAGCGGGGCCAATCGGTATCATACTAATAAGCCAGCTGATAATCTTACACGCGCATAATATTAGCGTCGGCGGATTAGGTGACACATCGTTCGCAATACTTTTAGCTACGACCACGGACTATAGGGTGAAGCCACATTTATGAATGTGTGTGTAAGATACTTATGGATACCAGATATCGGATATCTGTCATTTGGAGCACTTATTATGTCAATATGCGACGTAAGTTGCGTGTCAAGGTGGAGCACCTGAGGAGCTTCAATGTTTAGTTAATGGCGCGGAGTCCTTCTTTTTTTACTAGTCCGTAGCTACGACATGATCGATAAATCACTAAAACAAATACAGCTAATATGTTAGTATAATATTATTGAATATTACAGAGATATTTTAAGTAGATAAGTATAGCAGATGATAAATTCTGTTAACACAATTATAAATATATCAAGTTCTGTTAGAATAAAAATACATTTAAACAAGAAAGGTTTAAATAATATAAATTAATCTATTGAAATTGAACGGGATTTTTTGTGAACTTGTGTGTGAGTTGGTATAACTACGACTTAACACACACATACACACACGGCATAATTCTGTGTGTGCGCCACGACGACCGATACGATACGCTAACTAGGGGCGCATTCATTAGCTCTGATTACATTAGACAATACGACTAAATAACAGGCAAACACATAAACAAGTCCCTCCGTTTTATAATACAATTGCAACATTTTAACCGAATTTCAAAGGTAAACATTGCTAATAAGCACTAAATTGAATATCGTTGTGTACCTATGTGGTGAGTGTAGCAGACGAAGTTTAACAACAGTGATCTGATGTGTGATGGATGATCCATCTCTGATTATTGAGTTATAATAATGTTATTCGAGTAATAATCTAAATAAATATTCTTATAAATCCTTCTTTTTTTCCTAAAAACTTTGTCGCAATTGCATTACCTACATCATGCCATATAAGTATACTATTTACTTTAAGGTTTGTGTGTAGGTACGGTGCAATAACCCTCTGATGCATTAATACTACTCGTACCTGTCCCATTGATTTTCATTACATTATGAGCGAAAAAATTGTTTAATTTCAATTTAATTATGTTTGATGATGTACTATGACCGACAATGTCGACTGCCTCGTTGGTCTAGTGGTATCATGCGCCGCAAATTCAAATCCCGGGACGGGCCAAAAATTTGTGGCTGGGTATTTCAATATCTAATTTACTTAGTAACAGCCCGGAGTCAGGAAGTTGGCGGTCTAATCACCCCCGTGCCTCGGAAAGCACGTTAAGCCGTTGGTCCTGCGCCTGGTTAGGCGCAGGTTTCTCTCCGGTCATAATGAATTGCCGTCTCACCGGACTATGAGAGTGAAGGAATAGAGAGTGCACCTGTGTTGGCGCACACACTTGTGCACTATAATATCTCCTGCGCAAATGTTATTTGTTTCTGAGATTTTGCTTTAATATTTATTTTAACGTTAGACCTTACATTCAATTTGGTCTAATCACTCAATGTATCTACTTACGTTTACTTACTTTTTTTTTAATTACATCGAATCGAACATGTAGGAATCAATCTAATGAAATCACTCCGATTAAACACGTACTTCATTGGATCATTACTTGTTACATGACACTAGTGAAGAAACACCGCTCCTGTTTGTCTATTTATTTTCCGGTAGGTACTTTTATGTCCCCTCGAAGACCATCGCAGCACTTAACGCCGATCGGGCACTAATGGCGATATATGGCCGATAAACCGGCACTTGTTGGACGCTCACAGCTAATTACGTACATTAGTAATGAGCAGGGGTCGCGATGTTAAGTGGGCACGCGTTACGCCCAACGACGAGATTGCTCCTCAATAATGAATACAACACCAGCCTATCATAATTTATGGTTTGGGTGCCCAAATAGGTAGGTACTATTTGAAATTACATCTTAAATTAATTGAAGTTATTAAACGTTGTGAAACCATCCAACTAGTGGTTGGATTCCATACACACACAGGAATGTAACCTATTCCTATCATATAGAAAAAAAGGTTCTTGGCAGATGGACCGGCAAATTATTCTTCAATTATACGGTATTGAATACATATTTTTTGCTTTATCTAAAACTCGATATACTTATTACAAAGATACAGCGGACCAATGATCTGAAATAGGGCGCTTTACGTCACTTGTACGGTAAAACTTTACGGATATAGTGACGTCACGCGGTACTTTAACGCGCTCTATCTTCATTGTTTTGGTTTGCTGGACAAAATAAAATATACGTAATTAAATAATTTTTGTAATCTGGTCAATGGACTATAAAAATACTTAAGTAAACTAGCCTATTAGTATACAATTCAAAAGTTATACCTGTACTCTAGCCTCGCTGAGACCGAGCCGCTGGCTGAGCTCCTCGCGCATGAACGCGTCCGGGTAGTGCGTCTCGTCGAACAGCCGCTCCAACTCGCCCAATTGCTCCAGCGTGAAGTTGGTGCGCGAGCGCCGCTGCTTGCCGCTGCCGCCGCCCGACACACCGTTTGACTTTTCCGATATATCTGGCACACAACAAGTACATTGCTGTAGAGTTATTTAATCTGTGACTGTAGAATATAGCCTGTAGTGCCAAACGAGACAGAAGTCGTCGGGGACTATAAGCTCGTCAGTCTCGGGGTGGCAAAGCAGAATGAGACAATTGTTAAGGATATGAACAATGTTGCCTGCTCAAATTTCAGCGGTTTTCAGTTACAGGTTTCGGGATCAGGGGGGTGCTACGATGGAGGAGTTTGGAGGCTCGACCAGGACTATAAGCAACCCATTACTCCCGCCAGCTAGTCCACTGAATCAAGATTTTGAAAAGTTTTGTGGCATGTGAAGTCGAAATCGTTTCAACTGCCGTTTACAAATTAGCCAGCGCCGTTTTAGTGATTGGAGACCCGAATGTTTGTATCGAAGAAGATGTTACGGAACCGTTACCACCAATTTAAATACTTTTTGATAGGCACAGCTATAACTTGTATGTAGGTATTGGCTGATAAATGTATGTAGGTAATTTTAATTACAAACAAACAGTAACAGTTCTGCACCCGAAGCTCTCCAGGAAGTACTTGAAATCTACTGTCACACATCGTGGCTGTATTAACTTCCCCTACGCATCGTGTTTTATTGGATTAAGAAATTATAAGAATGCATTGACTTTCCGTTCCCCCGCGTGACCCATAATACAGTCCTTCGGGAGTTGCTTTCCTAGGTCAGCGGAACTTATTGTACAAAATAAAAACTGCATTAGGTACCATGAATGCAAACATTGCAAATAAATACTCATCCACGATAGATGAGGTAAATGTGTTTACTAAAGTTTGATTAATAATTCCCAGGAGAAGGCTATAGAAAATCGGGGGAGGTAGGTTACTTTATTAATCTACCTACATGTGTTAAAGTTAGACTCAATTGAACGGTCTCAGCCTCAGAACGTAGACCTCTATGGGTCTATCGGGTCACAGAACAGACCTCTGTGTTCTGAGGTCTCAGCTTAGGGCATCGGCTCATTTTTTATGCGCCAAGACGGCGCGGCGTCCACTGTGACGCTGACGAAACACTCACGACGTGAAGTGTCGCTTAAAGCAATTTAGCAAATTGGGAAGCTCTCGTTTTTATACGGCAATTATGTAAATGGAGGGATTATCCAAATGTGGGCGGCGCTGCGGGCCACACCCGCTCTCCCCTTTCGTCTCGAGGGCTTCCTCAGACTCTAACGATCTGAGAACAGTGATTAATTGTCGAACGACGCTGAGAATACCCCCGTTAAACTCTCTCTTAGTGATTTATTTGATTGAAAAGTCTTTTCCGGATATCCATTAAGGGCTTATTCATTTCGCTTGTTCCGCTCGTTCGGCGCTAATCTTAAATGATACTCATTTAATGATTGTTTCGAACGCAGACACGAAATTTTAAATGTTGACAATTATTCCAAACGTACATTCCTACAAACTTATTTATTATTTTCTCACTCTTTTTATTAATATTTCAAAATAATAAATATGTACTTAGTATGTAATTAAATTACTAAATATTAAGCCAGTAGTTATATGTAGGTATGTACCTAAAGTATCTAGTACTGCACAGAGTCACAGACATAATGTTTTCGGTTAGACCATGTTTTTTTTATTATCTATCAAGTAAAAACTAGTAAACCAAGTACGGCAAATAAAATGTATGAAAAATTAGGTACTATGTCCATTTCATTGAGTTCCGTGACACGTTGAATTTAATGTTCATACATATGTAGTTATGCGCCCTTAAGACACCCATTCGATTTTTTTTCATTCGATAAAACATTCTATGGCAGTTAACTCGATTTTTTTTAAAATCCTGATTGAAATGAAAATTTGTTAAAACTGTGATAATTCATACCTTTTTGATTAGTTTATCAATGTCGTCAATTAAAGTAATATGTGAAAAAAAAATGATGTGCTGGCACTATTATAGGTTTGGAGCATTTTTTTCGGTTGAAATGTACGCACAAGGAATATCTTAGTAAAATATCCTAACTCGATGACAAGATGCCCGCCATATTGATTAATGATGAATAGTAGTGTCAATCTCTATGAATAAACTTTTCGATTCCCGTAGTATGATAACAATTCATACGAAATGTTTGCTAAATTTTAATTACCTAGATTACCTAGTTATAAATTTAAGAAGAATATTTATAAATCGTGTTTAGATTAATTAATGGAGATTGTTCATTATTTTTTACTATGATTTCTGTAAGCGTATAAAGTAAAATAAGTTTGAAACCGAATATTTTGCTTCATAGAAAGTACTATTTATTGACACCTGTCACGGGAAACATTTTATGTGAAACAGACTTTAGATATACGTATAAATATCGACCGGTCGCAGGGTCTAGACCAGGGCTTCATAAACTTTAAAAACAACGGAACAACAACTAAATACTTTTTATTATATGGAACTTTATGGAAATTTAATACTTACTGAAATTTATACGTAAAAGAAAAAAAAAAAATTTGAAGATTTTGGCGGAACCCTGATGACTAAGTATTCTACGTAACCATCGAGAAACCCACTTTAGGAATCCCTGGTCCAGACCATATGCGGTGCGTGAGGATAATTTGAGTGAAGCGATGGCCGACACATACGTCATGCTTGGGAACAGGTGCCACCTATGGGGACTGGTCTGCTCTGGTTTGGTTAATTTATGCTTAAATTTTGTAAACATCGTTATTTTATATTTTGGTGTCTGACAAGCCAACTTCACGACATGGTTGAAATGCAAATATGATCTATACACCCCTGTAAAATATGTTGTTGAAAAGAGTAACTACCGAGTTTCTTGCCGGTTTCTTCTCGGAAGAAGCAACATTCCGAACCGGTGCTAGATTCATATTATTAGTTGATTTTCCTATTGAATTGACGATTTATAAGTGTTTGTTTCAAACCTATATAAATAAAGAGTATTTTGACTTTGACTTTGACTTTGAATTGTAAGTCTAATCCTAAGACTAGAGGTTCGAATTAGGGGCCCGCGCTTCTGGATTTTTAAAATCTAAGTACGGTCTTACTTATACCACTTGCTCGACGGTGACGGAAAGCATTGAGATGAAACTTGCTCATCCAAAATAACAATGGATGTGTACCTAATCATGATCCAATTGACTAGTTCCCCTATTTAAGGGTTACCAAGGTCAGTAGAGTTTGTTTGAAAATTATCATGAATGTTGAAGAAGCAAGGGAGGTGTGTAAGGATCGTGCCATATGGCGTTCGGTTCTCTATGCCTACCCCGATAAAGAAGTGGTGTTAAGTTTAGTTAGTTAGTTAGTACGAAGGTCAGATTGGTAGTCGCTTCAATGTTCGTGCTTAGTCGGGGCTCGCTTAGTTAGACCACGCTTCTAATCGTCCAGGATTTAGCGAGTCTGGTAATTATACTGAAGCGACTGCCGATCTAGCCTTCGTAATCCTTAGATAGGGGATAGTTGTTTGAATGTGCAGATTTCATCACGATGTTTTCCCTCACCGCTGAGCAGGTGGTATAAATACGTACATACATAGATTTGAAAAATCCAGAGGTACGTGTGTCCGAATTAGGTTGAGCTACCACCGCTCTTATCACTAAGCATTTACTAAAGATCATTAAACTTATAGCAAGCACCCCTCTTTTTGCGCAGGGGATTAACAATACTACTTTTGCTCTTTGGAAATTAATAGATACTCTATTACTGTTACTATATTTGAACCAGTTCTGAAAATAACTCAAATCTTTGATAATATACTCACTCAATAATACCATAAATTGTACACATATACCTAGCGATGAATTGATATAAGGGCTTGTTTTTGAATGTTTGATTTGAATAAATGTATTTATTCTTAAGATTCGACAGAATGAATAGAATTATTAATTTAAGTACATCATCGTAATAATAGCGTAATACGGAATATGCATGGTCATTTAACGCATTCATCGCAGAATAAATAAAAATAAAAAACTAACAGAACCAAGATTTATCAACAGACCAACGAGATATAACAGTTTTGAACAAATATATCCATCTCTCTCACGAAAATAGATTTTTCTACGCACTTTGTATGCACATGGAGGTTATCTGTGATTGTATGGCGCCTGTGGCATTTGTTTGACGTCAGATGCCACGTCGGCTCTCTCTGTCTAACCGAGAACTTTGAACCTTCATAACTTAAAATCAGAATACAAAAAAAATCTTCCAGATTCAAATAAATAAAAAAATAACATGCATATTCTAATTCAATTTTTAATAAGTAGATCATAGTCTAGCCAGAATTTTTTTTTAGACAACCCTCTCGAGTTATCTTGTACCCGTATCACGTATCACGTAATATTTTCTATTAAATTAAATTTGATATAAAATACTTTTGGTCCATTAAACAGATGGGTCAAGGTCGTTTCTAGTTCGGATCTAATAGCACACCGAAAAAATTTACGTACCTACCTACTGCATAAAGCGCGAGCGAAATTAGAAATTCAATTTTACTATTTTGTCAGTAAGTCTCCGATTGATTGCTCGCAATCCCCGGATGAGTAGGCAGGGTCTAAAGAGCAATAGGCATCTTAAACCAAATTTAGCCAAAAATGTTTCTGAATAGAACTAATAGTTTTCCTATGTAGCAAAATATTCTCTTTCTGCGCCTGTTCACTGTCAGTTTCATCTAAAGCTGCCCGCAAGACCGCGGGGCGGGCGGCTAGTACAAACTTACGCATTTCTATCAAGTCGCGCGAGCCGCGTCTAGTACCACGGTCGCCACGGCGCCCGCACCCGCAACCGTCTAGTTCGCTTGCAGCATATGAGATAAGTTATTGATCCCAAATTAATGGTCTACTATTACTACCTACCTAGGTACTTACCTAACTTAAAACTGTTTTCAAATTTTATTAGATTGTAGAACGAACATAAATTATTCTGATTTATCAATTATATAATTGAATTAATGGGAGATAATGTAATCTAATAAATACAATTACTACACAATAGAGCTTTTTAATGAAGCTAGGGTAAACAAAGGATTATAATAACTTGAGTTAATTAAGTTTTAAGGCCTTTACAACAAAGTTAAAAATCCATTTAAGTATTTAATTTACTACTACGGGTATACCTAATATAAGTATCTCATCTTACATAATTTATATATCTTATATTACTTAGGTATATTGGGAAACAAAGAATAATAATATCGCCGATGATGTAAGGACTATATTTTGTAAGCTATTATCTAAGAGTTATGGTGAAACGTGTTACGTCATAAATAGGTATAAGATTTCTCCAAGTATTCATTAAAATTTACTTTTATCCTCTCTGTGTTGATTGTACGAACGGAACATATTATATAATTATATATGTTTTTAACCAACGGTCACGAACCAAGAATCTTAATTACATATATTTTGTGTACGATAAGGAAATTTTAAGGAAACGCGCCTCATAACCGAGGTTCAAACCCGAGCACGTACCTCTAGATCTTTCAAATCTATGTACGTATATACACTAGCTCGGCGGTGAGGGAAAACATCGTGATGAAACCTGCAAATCCAAAGAACTTTGAATTTGTAACCATGATCCAAAAATTGTCTGGTTCCCCTATCCTAAGGTTACGTAGGTCAGAGCGGCAGTCGCTTCATTGTTCTCACCAGACTCGTTAATTCCTGGGTCATGGTCTAAGCGGACCTGGAAGTAAGCACGGGACAAAGCTAGGAAGATGATGAAGTTATATTATCAAAAGATATTAAATACGTATTTTTTGCTTTATCTAATATTAGAAAAATTACAAAGATAGACCCTTCGCGCGTCAGCGCCTCAAAGACCCGTCATTGGGCGCTTTTCGTCACTCGGACGGTAAAATTTTACACACTTAGTGACGTCACGCGGTACTTTAACGCGCTGTATCGTCATAATTTTTAGTTTGCTAAACAAAATAAAATATACGTGAGCAATATTTTTAACCGACTTTAAAAAAAGGAGGAGGTTCTCAATTCGACTGTTTTTTTTTTTGTAACCTCAATGGTGGACTATTAAAAAATATTGTGTACTTATATTTACATTTTACCATAAAAACCCGTTATATGCCGTTGTCAGCCAGGGCCCGCATTGAATTGTAAGTATGTTAAGTCCCATTAAGCGTGGCTAGTTATTATTATTAGATATACTTACTCAATAACTGTCCACTGACTATCATATCCTTTAGACCGGAATAACCATCAAAATTAGATGTGCAGGGTTCCCAACGACATTTAACTTTACCGCCAAGTTAGTGATATAAATCCGCACCAACATGGATTTTTAAATTCCAGACTCAGACCCAGAAGTTGCTTCCAAACTCAAACATGTAGCCGGAGAGCTGATGACGAATTTATAGGGAACATGTTTTAGCCTAGTTGAGATATGAACAAAAATTAATTTGTTAATGTGCGAATCGAGAAACCCGAGTTTGGTTATGCGCTTGCGGTTATTTTGCTACTGCGCAGTACATGATATTTGCAAAAAAAAATAACTAAAAAACATGCTTTTATAGCATGTTTTTTGATTAACATTACATATACTTTTTACAACACTAGACGAATACGTCGGTTATTAATATTTTCCAGACGTAAATGAACTAAAGAGTGAAACGAAAAAGTAATAAGCGCATATTTAGTGACTTCCTTCTTAAGGTTACATACGTGACATGCACAATGGATCAGAAACATTTAAGTTGTGTAATTGTAAGAAAAAAACCGGTCAAGTGCGAGTCGGACTCGCGCAGTAAGGGTTCCGTACCATTATCCTTCCAACATTTGACACTAGACAACGAAATATTCTGTGAATATTTCAAACGTCTAGTATCCGTTGCCGTTATTAATATCAAACCAAAAATTGCAAAAAAATCACGTTTGTTGTATGGGAGCCCCCTTAAATATTAATTTTAATCTGTTTTTAGTATGTATTTGTTGTTATAGGAGCAAAAGGAATACATTTGGTCTGGGACTTAAAAATAATGTGCCAACTGTGTTTCTTGCCATCTTACAATGTTTAAACAAGGAGTCATTGTACAATCTATATTTTTACTCAATGTGTGTGGTACAATACATTGTTGTCCGTAATGTATTGGAAACAATTTGTAAGAAAATATTATGCTTTTTGAAAACTAGTTATATTAAGACCGTAGACAGTTTCATAGAAAATTTGCATGTATTAGTTAGAGCAAATCTCACTATAAATAATAGGATGTGTTGATAAAAAATAATAATAATCCCGGACCATTTCTAAATGTTTATTATTTTTGCAAAAACCTACACTACATACAAAAGGCCCCAAGACAATATGTAGGATCAATTGACGTTTATTAAGGTGGATGTTGTATTCATCGTTCTGATCCAACACTTCATAGTTACTTACCTAGAACCTATGATTCCTACCTAAGTAGATTGAGTAACTTTCGATTTTTTTATTCAAAAGTGTCTATATGTAGAAACACATTTGAAAGCAGCTTTCAGTGTTCCGTATGCCTATACATTTTCCATACTATAACGGCTACAGAGATATTATATGTCAATAGGTACTGGGTGATCTTCTTACCATGTTTGCTTTCATCATCATCATCTATTGTCAATTCCCTCTTGCACTGCGATGGCACCGGTGAGACAAGCCAGTTCCTGGGTTTCTTGGCGGGCGGCACCTTGTCCTCGAGCGCCGTGATATCCACCTCCACGTCGTCCGCGTCATCCGACTCCCCGGGCTCCGGTGGGGGCGCGGGCGCCTCGCCACCTTCCAGGGACTTGCTCACAAAGTCCGCCAGCCGCTCCATCACCATTACTGCCGAGAGCACGCGTCGCCGCGCGCGGCCATCACTCGCCACGCTCTACAGACTACGGACCACCGACGAGACCCATCTACACGCCCACATCGCCTCACAACGCATCCACGACACGATAACTATATCTGCTCCAACAGATTAGAGTTCAAATTAGAGCGAGGCGCGATCAAAGGCGGTATTACAGACCCCGCCTAAAGCTCGCGCACGCGCCCGCCCTACCCCGTAGCGGCGGCACTGAGCGACCGTTCGGCGAATAATACACGCCTACATTATCGTTATACTGCAGATGAATTTTTAATATAGTCCTCTGTGATGGCCGTGTGAGAACTGTAGATGAGTGCTGGACGTTTTGTGGATATGCTAGTGCTGTTCTAATTAGGTTTTGTGTTAAAACAACAGGTAAGTTTTAATAATATAGTATATTTACGTACGTCTAGGCAACATGCGTCCCGTACGGAATAATAAGTGAGTGATATTTTAAAGCTATCAACAATCTAAATATAAATAAATTAACAATACAATCTAAATTCTAAAGCGTAGACAATTCATTAAATATGTTTAATAACAATGATTATAATAGTTATTATGTAACTTGGTTACCTCTCTCGTGTTTATGCTATGTTCTCCGTAGTACCATTTTATATTTTTATTACACCAATGCTGCTGCCGCTTATTAAACTACAAATATTTTTAAACAATACAGTTAAGATTTTTCAAATAGATTAATTAACAAAAAATTGTTGCGGCAAAAGTACCTACATTTTCAGTTTTATCGGCGTGAAATATTATTTAAGTAGACTAAAAGATCTTTACATCGAAGAACAAGTACCTGGAATGTCGAAGTGAAAAGTGACCAAGTATAAAATTATCAAATGGCCGTTGTTGTCTTTTCGGGAGGCAATCTATTGTCTATTTTATATTAAGCATATGCTTCCTTGTATAAAGAACTGAGTGCTAAATGATAGCAGCGGTGATGCCGAAGCCAAGACGGAACTTGTCGTTGGGGTGGTTGAGCAGCGCGGAGAGGGCGCAGGCCAGCTGGGCGCGCTTGCCGCCCAGCGCGCGTTGCAGCGTGGCGCCCACCAGTCCGTCCGAGTCGGCCGAGCCGCGCACCGTCCACTCGTCGGTGCGCCACTCGTACGCCAGCGTCGCCACTGCCCGCCGGATGGCGAAGCCGACCTGACCAAATTAATCTTCAATAAGCTAAACCTAAAACAAGATGTTGTCACCAGTGTTTTTTTTTTCGTTAATCTGGGAAATTATTCACGCAGTCCTCGCCGCCTTTTTTTTTATAAATATCGCCAGATGTCGGCTTTTTATTGATCAAGAAAAATGCGTAATGCACCTTTGGTCTTAAAGAGAAAGGTCAATCAGCTTGGTGTGTCATACTCCCAGATCCCACAGTTCGTGTACTTAGTCCAATGATTATCCTAAACTTTACGTACAATATTTGTAACAAGTGCTTTTAAATATAGAATCTAAAATTGCTGACTACTAATATTATTGATGTTTGCTTTGGTAAAAAAAATCAGATTGAAAAATCTTGTGAATCGGAACGGACTATTAGATAGGTACGAATAAGTAGGTAAGGTAAGCACGCTCGAATGCGACAAAGTCATTAGAAATATGAGGTCATATCGCAATTGGAAAAGGTGCTCATGATAGACTGGATACCACCATATACATCTGAACTTTCCGGGACCTCGCAATAATTATGGATACCACATCTACCACCTCCAGTTTAAGTATGTGTAGATATTTCACTTAAATGGCGAGTATACCGACCTCCAGCATAGCCGCGACCGTCAGATAAGGCTTAATGGCGCGCGCGTAACACAGGTCCAGGCCGCGGTTGCCGAGCGTGGCGCTAACGGACTGCTCCTCGTTGGCCCAGCGGCCCGCGCCCGACGCCGAGCTCAGTTCCACCGTGTGTCCGCGCGCCACTATCTCAGCACCCAGAGATATTTGCTCCGTAATTGCCTGCAGTTGTTAAGGAAACTATGTACTTAATTCATACAATTTTCCAAAAATGTTAGTTATGGCATCTCATGAATAGTCTATTTATAGAATCCTCATTAGCATAGAACTGGATGCTATCAGAGATGGACCGATGAATGTAAGCGCCCTGGGCATACCCTACTTAGGGCCTAACATGGTTTTTTGTTATAACATTCTTGAATAACGTTGATACGTGTACTTAAATAAATTAGTTACCTGTAAATAATGTAGGGCGATGAACTCTCTGTTCACTGCAATAATAGAAGCCGTGACGCTACTGAAATAAGCGTCAAAAATACTCTCAAAACTGTAAAATTCGGCATCGGCTATCTGCGCCACGACTGTCGCCCGAGTACCCTGCGTGGGCCCGACCCGCACTTCACAGCTCATCTGCCCCCCAGGCGCCGCCTCCATCACAAAATATGGTAAACCTATCGGCTTATTCTTATCAACATAAGACAACAGCAGCTTGTACCCTCCCGGCGACACAGAACTAAACGACAAGGAGTGCCCTAAAATCCAATTGTTTTTCGAGTTTTGTTTGACTGAAACGCTTGCTCCTTCAAAACATTGAGGGAGCCTATACCGCGCAGCGTTATGTATGTATCGTAGTAGGCCTGGATGCGTGGCTCCCGAAGGCAAGTCCTCTGCGTCCTTGTCGCCTACTCTACCGGTTCGTGAGCCGGTGACTCCCGCCCCCGTCTTGCCGCGGTCGCTGGCGGTGCATTTGGCGCTTTCCGCCAAGGTGCAAGAACACTTGCGCGACGGTTGCGCATCCCCACTCGCATTTTTGTCCACCGGTGCATCCCCACGGGGCGAATTGCATTTCGAATCTGGATTTGAGTTACTTTTTGCATATAGAGTCTCGAAAAGACTAAGTTTAAATAAATTTGAAAGCGACACTGAAGTCTTATTGGTGCCTTCTTGTCTACTCATTCTATATAATTTGTTTTAAAATTATTCACGCTATGTAGGTATACTAATCAAAGAAAACGTCGTCAGCAAGTCGTAAATCGTTATTGTCAAACGGGACGAAATGACACGGAAGTGTTTTTAAAAAAAGAATTATAGTTATAACTACTTATTAATAATAATGAGGATTTATTTAAAAACCGTCGCTCTTCTCTTGTCTTCTCTTATAATAGGGGAGCCCGGGGTGCTAAAATATGCAAATACTAAAGCGTCATGGGGACCTGTTGGATCGTGAAGATTAGGTTCTAAAACGAACGAAAGTTGATGTAAAGTTTGTCATAGTGCGGGGGAGAGCGTAAAAATTTTCAAAAATGCAAAAAAAATCTGTTTCATGGAAATACTCGAGCGCGTCATACATTTATAGTGTGTACGCGCAATGCCTATCTGAAAACCAAGAGATATTAATCTGACGATACGATTAATTAGTGGGGAGTGACTGTAAAAAAGAGGTAGAAGAAAAAAAAATTCGATCGTGTCAGATATTCAGAGGAAATATTAAGTGAACTCAATAAAGTGTCCTATTCAAATAGCTGACGTTTTGAACGCGACGGAAATTTTTACGTTTATTTATGCATAAATAACTATTAGATATAAATAAGGGTGTCTCCGTAAAGGCTAGCGCACAGGTCTGTCTCTTGGTTGGCACTGACGATGCGCGTTTATGGGCGACTACTTATCTATGCAAAATCATAGATGCGTGGGATTCTCTTAATGCGGTATCTGGTACTAAAACGAATACGTCTTTGTGATCAGCTAGGATAGCATCATGGCGACACGGTGCGAGAGTGAGAGATAAAGAGTGAGAAGGAAACCCAAGTAACACACAAGCATGATAACAGTACTAATGCGACTCATAACACAGTTAATAGTTACGTAACATTTGTGTTACAGTTAAGGAAATAGCTAAATTCTGACTAACGTTGTATTACGGCTATTATAATTTTTTAAGCTTAGTAAAATTTGTATAATTTCGGCTTCTTTCTTAAGGCTTAGTAATAACTTTTATTCTCAATATTACACAAACGTTTCTAAGCTTACAGAGTTTCACATAGCTTTAATTTGCATAACAGTAAGCTAAAAGATAACAAGCTGAATAAACGTAATGTACAATACTATTATACAAACATTATTAAGCTTATTGCTGTTAAAAATGCTATATTCTGTATAAAGTACCCTCAGCAACTAGATGCTGAATAATAGTGTTAAAATTCGGTTTTAAAATGCTTGTATCTGAATAACAGCTTTAATATTATTTTGAAATCTTATAAGGTTCTTTATTTTGCGAATTATTCAGCTGCTGATAAAAAGTATTTTCTGGGTTCTAATTAAGCTTATATTGGTATAAAAGAAATGTAGACATAGTTTATAACTCTCTTACACATACTTCTATTCTTATACCGAAACTAGCAGTTTTAAAGTTAGTTAAACAGTATTTACACAGAAGAATGCTGAATATTGCTTTATTTGTAGATATTTATTAAACGTTAGTTGTTGTATGTTGGGCGTAGGCAGCATAGTGTTTAGTAAACTAGCTGTGGAAGAAAGCGGTCAAGCTAACCTTAACAGTCAAGTGCGATCGTACGTAGAAGAGTGTTCCGTACCCGCAATTTCATATACAGACTGTGTGGGTGACGATGATTACACATCTAGTGGAGATGAATCAGATGAGAATATTAACGAATTCAAAAATACGCGCGGTCCGAATCATTTTATTCTAGCGTTTTGTATTTGTAGTACATTCAATGCGGTAGTTTAAATCTACCTTTTGTTGTGTCCGAGGTTTTGAATTTGTATAGTATACTCAAATTATGTGTCATTATGATATTATTAATAAGTATCTTTAAATAAAAAAACTAATGTATCTATACCTATCTATATTGTAATCTGAATGTCGAAAACGGCTCCAAGAATTTTCATAAAATTTAGTATTTAGGGGGTTTCGGGGGCAATTAATCTATCTAGCTAGGTTTAATTTTGTTTTAGGTTTCCGTTTATCTATACTTACAATAAATCTGTAGAGAGGTCAATTCTGTACATGAAATATATTTTCAAAATAACTATCAGGGGGTGATTAGTGATCGATACTGATGCCAAAAATGCAATCAGTAAAATTTTTGTCTGTCTGTCTGTCTGTCTGTATGTCTGTATGTTCCTTTTACAAACAAAGACTACTCGACGAATTTTAACGAAACTTGGTACAATTATTCTTCATACTCCTGGGCAGATTATAGTATACTTTTCATCACGCTACAATCAATAGGAGCAGAGTAGTGACGGGAAATGTTGGGAAAACGGGAGAAGTTACTCCATTTTTAAGCTTCCGTCGCGTGTGCAGCCTTAATGGTTAAAGTTACATAGAAATCATGTATGACGGAAATAGTCTATATGATATTAACCATAAACGCGGGTGACACCGCTGGCACAGCTAGTGTAGGTATAATATCCGTTTGTTTTCAGACAATGAAAAATTGCTACATTATCATTAGAATAGATGGGGAACCAAAAGAGACCTCGTTTCTTTTCCCTTTTTAGCATTTTAATAAGGTATGCAGTACATACGAGTAGTTAACTCAAACAAGACATAGGTACGTAAGTTAAAAAAAAAAACATGATTACCACAGCTTTTTTTCTAAATAAAACAAAATAAAAAAAATATTTTACATCCTTTTTACGTTAGATTGGTATACCTAAATAGCTTTAATTCATTTGCTTAATTTTTTTTTTTTTTATTTAAGTGAAATGATTGCATTATATAATACTTAGTTAAATAATAAAGTTCGATCGATCACCTAATCTTTTTTCCACGAAATTCTAGTTTTTGATTGTTCTGTTTTGAACCCTAATAAGCTGTTTAATAAAACATGTGAACAAATACTCAACTGTTATTCAGAAATTATTCCGCCATACCGCGCTTTGCCAAATAAAGGCTTAATATGTGACGAGTCAAAACTATTATTCAGCAGCAGCTCGGTAAAACAGCTCCGTGAGCAGCTAATAATCAGATTTATAGGAATCGCCATTATAACCTCCAAAAAAAATGTTTTTGGAATTGTTTTTGCTATCAAATGCTGTGTTTTATTAATTCAGATACAAATTCGAGTATTATATATAAACTAATTATTACTTTTAAAACACTAAAATAAGGAATTACGCTAAAAGTTTTTTTTTGCCTTATTTCTGTCTTGTACATTAACTTATTTCTATCATTAAACTCCGATATTGAAGCGGCGCGTAAAACCAATAGTTACAGGACATACGTTATTGACGACAAAATTACTTGCGCAATATTATTTCACTTGTGTAATAGCTAAAACTCGTATTTTTAAAAATTACTTAACAATTCCAAGTATTCATTCCGTCCACATTAATATCTTAATAAATATTAATGATGTCAACAATTTCTTGAAGGAAACACACATTTTGTTTGAAATAGTGTGGTACAAATGTGCTTATAGCTGAGTAGTTTTTGAATATCACAGCCACAAATATTTATCTGAATAAATATGATAAAACATCTGTGTATAAGTAACGACTGCCGTTTTTCAGACGTTATTAAGCTATGTGGACAATTACATTGCTACTACTCAGATTTTATATTGCTATTATTCAAATTAAAGCATTTAAAAGTGTGCCCAATTTGCTTGAATAAGAGCTGAGTACACGTTTACTCAGACATTAATCAACAGCTTTTTAAGCTTATCGCTCCCGGGTTTGCTGTTACTAAGACCTTATACTGCAATCTGTGTTACTTGGGAAGAGAAGCGCGAAGTGGAAAATACACAGCAGCCAGCAGCTGTAGGTACTCTCCACGGGAATTAGGACAGACAGACGGACAACCCCCAGGACGAAAATTTGCCTGGAAGACTCAAAAATAAAAAATAGTAACAACTTCTATACCTACGACCGACACGACCGACGCGAAAGTTGTAAACAATAACATACCCCCCCGACAGACTGACTGACTTCCTTCCCTCTGCGCCGCACCTGTAAGCCCACCCGCTCGCTGGCAGACTCACTGGGCTTCCCCAACGGGTTCCACCCGGTGGGTCCGACCGCGCCAAGAGTGCGCCGTATAGCGCAAGGGGAGGAATCTCCCGCTGAGAGGCCAAGATTACCCCGCGCTCAAGGAGCGCGGGAGATGAGCACCCCGCTCGAGGCTCGTAGCTGCCCCTAGGGGCGAACAACCACGACGACACTTTGTTGATGATTTTAGCTACATCATCTCTTTAAAAACGTCAGATTATACTTTCTTCAGGATTTCCTTCAAAATAAAAAAAAACAATCACGCTCGAGTATTTCGAGGTGACTTTTATTTTTACTTTGTGATTCGCCCATTTCCTTAAGTCACGCTCAAATCGTCAGATTAATGATATATACACTTTTCTCCATGTACTTAACTAACATTATCTTCATTTAACACGCTCTAGTTTATCTGAGGAACAATTTTTTTTTCCTCTTCTGATAGGCTGCCTTCAACGCACGCCCCTATTAGTAAGGGTTCATATATTTTCCTGGTATGGTATGGTATGGTATGGTAGGGGTACATTACTAGGTTTAAGGTTTCTCCATAGATTATTTTCTGACGTATTAATAAGGTACCCACAGATAACCTCCAATTACGTCAATCTTGAAATAATTAAACTCTAAATAAACAAAATAACTTTTGCTCAATTATATACCTACCTAATTCTTGACTAGGGGAGAGGGTTCGATTGGAATATAACACCATTTTTATATGGAGATTTACGAAAATGGACATTAATTGTGAATTAATAGAATAGACCATTATCTATCTTGGTACTATTAAATGTCGAATCAAATAATTATTGGTGTCTTTAATACCAGAATTGAAATAAGTTACCTTGCATAACAGTCAGCTATAATTACGCCCTGTTGTGTTTTCAACAGCATCATCATTTTGTTTTATTGAAGGTGGATAACTATATTTAAAAAAAGGCGCGCTGTCATATTATTCTTTGGATTTTTTATGTTCCGTTTGTACTATTTGAACTTTTATTAAGATCATCTGATGTCATACAAATGACATTATTGACATTTTAATGTTTACTTATTGTAATCTATGTTCGCTCGGGTATTTTTTTGCGGAATCGTGTGCAATTTGTGACTTAAGATTTACAATAAAAAATATAAATTTTTATACTTGCGTAAATTATAGTTTATACATATATTACCTAACTATTATTTACTACAAACCTGTAAGTATAACTGGAAATAACTTTGTATTATGATTAATCAAGTTTTCCTCGTTTCTTTGTTGCATTAACTAATCGCTTGTTACAGAATACTATACCTTTGTGATGGCGAGTGTAAGCAGCAAAATATTTGAGATTTTTCGTTACCTAAAATCAGATGCAGTTCCGAAGGCACCGCGTCAAGCAGACGCGGAACCTGTGGACCCCATCGGCCCCAGAGTCGAGCCCATAGACCCCACGGGCCCTAGCGTTGAAACCGAAACAAACGACACTCCTTACAATACTAGGGAAGCGGATGAAAGCGACCATGAAGAGATTATTTTTACTGAAGACGATTTCGACAAGGGCACCGATTTTATCAAGGGCGAAAAGCAAAAGTTTAAGTTTCCGTTCAATACGAAAAAGACAAAAGACCCTAAGGACCCTAATAAGAAAAAATCTAGTAAAAGTAACAAAGGTGGCGGCGTCAATTCCGTGTACACTCAAGGTAATCTTATTTAAACAATGAGCAATGTTTTGCAGTAAAGCATGCAGTGCTGTTTCAGAAACCTTATGTCCGTATGGCATGACATGTTTAATAACCCTGTGATAATATAATATTTATGACATTTTACAACAGCATAGTGAACCACATAGACTTGTGTAAAGGGCCAATGTTATGCTTTAACCTTTTCCACGCTACACATTTTTCCTACATATCAGACTTTGGCGTATCAGTTATTTACAAGTTCCTTCAAGTTTTCCTGAGAACCAAAAGTAGTCATACTTCCGGTTTACCTAAAGATAACAAGTTTTATCTGAATATAAACATTATCTAATAATAAGTAATAGGAACTTACTGAAATTTGAAAGTAGGTGCTTTATTTTTCAATGGTCTCTTATGCTAATATATTAAGCTGAAGAGTTTCTTTGTTTGTTCAAACTCGCCAATGTCAGGAACTACTGGCCTACATATAATTTTTACATATCTGTTGAATGTTTAAATTTAAATCATCAAAGTCACACTCGTCTTCTCCTTCTAATATTCAAATTCATTCCTTGGTAGTTGTCATTTGTAGGGTTCCATAGCCAAAGAGTAAAAACGGGACCCTATTACTAAGACTCCGCTGTCAGTCTGTCTGTCAACAGGCTGTATCTCATGAACCATGATAGCTAGACACTTGAAATTTTCACAAATGATGTATTTCTGTTGCCACTATAACAACAACTAAGAACAGAACAAAATAAATATTTAAGGGGGGCTGCCATACAATAAACATAATTTTTTTGCTGTTTTTTGCCTAATGTTGTAAAGATAACAGTTTTCTATGGTTGGGGAACACAAAGCAACTTACGCGATATAATAATACTAACAAATATGTTGTTATTATGTAGGGTAAGTTAAATGTATATTCAGAATACCTTTAATTCACATCACTAAATAGATGCATCCATCATCACTGACGTCCGATATATCAGACTTTGGCCGCCTCCAGGGGCGAAGAAACCCAACGACGACGAGAACAGCTGATTAATTTTCAAGTGAAAGTTCTTATAAAAGAAAAAAATAAAAAAGTTGGGTAGTAAATAAAAAGAAATAGGTATTGAATATCTGAGAACGGAACGTTAGCGTTAGGCGTTAGTCAGCTATTTAAGATAATTATTGAAAAGAATACTTATCTTATATAACCCGGTAATTAGGTTATTCCTAAATATCAGTGTTTCCATTGTTTTTTGTCAGATATATCGGTTGGTGGCTTGGTGGGCATGGAAATGGTTTGTCTGATATATATGACATCGGTGTGGAAAGGGTTAACAAGGGGATTCCTTGGTGTTTAATAATACCATTGTTGAATTTATCAACTGTGAATGACAAATGTCTGTGTGTCAAATTATCATAAATGATTTCATTATCAAATTATATTGATTGATTGATATCAATTAAAATAATTGATTTTATTAATATCAACATAACAACTAATATAATTACATACATATATATTTATTACCCTATAATAGTTCTGCCCTGTCTCTCTTGAGGTATGGGATATTTTTGAAAATATGGTTAAAATGGCATATCTAGTGATAAGGACAAAATAGGTAAAATGCATGACTTTTTTTATTTATTTGTTTAAGTCTACTATAGAACTAGTGATGCCGAATTATCGATAGTTTCGCTATCGATAGTTGACCTCGAAATTCAGTTAGAATATCGATAGGACTATTGGAGTAATACTATTGATGACTTGCAATACTATTGATAGTATCGATACTATCGATACTATTATTGTTCATGGCGAGTAAACTATCGATAGTATTGATAGTATTGATACTATCGATAGTTTTAAGCTATCGATAGTTCCTTATTTTTCGATAGTATTACTTAGAGTTTTAGGTTAAATTAAATTATACAGCATTACCGCTAGAGAAGTAATGAAGTCTTAGTTATTAACGTCTTCGACTGCCGTAATAAAAACTACACGTACTAGTGACCATTAAACCAATAATTTCTTAACAATAGTATCGAAAATAAAACGACTATCGATAGTTTAAAACTATCTATACTATCGTTAGTTTTTTATTTACGAGGAAAAATACTATCGATAGTATCGATACTATCGATAGTTTATTCTTCGTGACCAACAATACTGAAATGAAAGCAATACTATCGATAGTATTGCTTTCTTGCAATAGTATTGCCTGGATCTAAGCTATCGATAGTATCTATAGGTTATCGATACTATTGATATGACGTCAACTATCGATAGACTATCGATAGACTATCGATCGGCATCACTATATAGAACAGGTAATAAAGTCTGGAAGAATTTTTTTGGTATCTTGATTATTGACCTAAGACCTCTGTCTAACCGACAACTTTAAACCTTTATAAAGTTCAAAGGTTTAAACAATTATCGAAAAGATATCACAGTTTTAAATAATGCGAAAACGGTATTTTCTATGCACGTTGTATGGCGCCTGTCGCATTTGTAATCACATTACACATCAGATCTCCCTGTCTAACAAACAACTTTGAACCTTATAAAGGTTTAAGGTTGTCGGTTAGACAGGCCCTATTGTAAATGTAAATATGCAAATGCAATACAAAAACCCTACTAATGAGGCTCTAAAGCCATCTTTCAATTTAGTATTGATTTATGGTGTTACATATTTATGGCAGGCCCATTGGTCGAGTGGTCTGAGGTCTTGCTTACGAAACCGCATGTCGAAGGTTCGAATCCCTCGGGGGGAAATGTTATATGTGACAAATATGGATATTTGTACTCAATTCATAGTTGTTTATAACATAGTATCTATCTGTTACATAGTATTCATAGCACTCACTTTTAAGTTTAGTTTCGAACTAAGGAATTGGTGTGTCAGTCTGGAAAAATTGTTTTATTTATTATTTTGTAATAGAGTTTAACTTAAAATAATATCTAATAATATGCCAATCTTTACAGCTACAGGACCTGTTTTCAATTTTGTGAATGCTGAAGGAATACAAGTTGGAAGTAATCATGTCTATTATATGTCTGCCAAAAATGGTACTCAAAAATCTACTGAGGAAAAACCTACAGACCATATTGAGAAAGACAATCTAATTACTCTTTTAATGGAAGCAACAAATCAGGTAAATTATAAACTTTAAATTCATTGTTCTACACCATAGGTTCGCAACGGGGGTGGTACCGCCCTCTAGTGGGCGCCGGAGTTATCCAGGAGGCGATAGTGGGCCCAAAAGGCAAATGATTGAAATGATGAATGATGATGAAATGATTAAATTGTAAATTGAGTATGCTAAGGCAGTCTTAGATTGACTTCTTAGTTAAAGTATGAGATAATATTGTGACAATGCAAAATATGCATGTTTTTTTATTGATATACCTACTATGTTTTTGTGGTACGAGTTTATCAAATTAAGCAAGATAACAAATAACAATATAAAAATACTGATACTAAACTAAAATAAGTGACGCTATAGATATTTAGGTCAAGTGCACAGCCTTTATGGACATTTCATGACTTATATTATGTATTGATTAAAAAGACACTAACTTTGATGTAAACTAATTATTGATACAGACTGGACAAATTAATTATTCTATTTCATCTCTCTATTTTCAGCCTACACACAAGTACATCCACTTTGTATCAAACAATTTAGGTAAAAATTGGCAGTCTTTCTACATAGCCCTGGGTTACTTAAAGGGGCGTATTGAAACCCTAGAAATGGAGAAAGGCATCACTGAGGTATGTTAAACAGTTTTGTATTGCACACACATTTTTCCTTCATTATTAAACTGGCTTACTAATGACGAGATAATTCTTCTAATGTTTCATCATCGTTCAGGTCCCTAAGTGGATTTAAACTGTATCATTATATCCATTTATTAATATATTTTTAGAAATAATATTAATTTTTTTTTTGCTAGGCTCGCTACAAACTACTCCTGGAGTGGGCAGATAATGAAGAGGGAACTCTAGGCCGCTTAGCAACTCTCCTGTGGGAGGAAGGAGAGAGGCAAATTGTCAGAGAGCTATCGTTAATTTACAATGAGAACAAAAAATGATTTGATTTGCAAATTATGCACTATTACCACAAAATGTCTTCCATTTTGTAAATACTTATAGTTTGTAATTAATTTGGATATGCTTTTCTGTGAGTACTTATTTTTATAATGAACTAAAGTTGTACACTAAATTTTGTAACCTTGTCTCATAGGCTTTTTAGTCTTGGTGAAAAACTTCGTGGAATATAAACAATGAAGCATAGTGATCTCGTACAAAATTATAAATACAAAAGTAAGTCTGTCCGTCTATCTGGTATACTTCATGCCGAAAGCACTTACGGATATGGTTTTAAAAAAAACACCAACTGAAACATAAACCAAATATGTGTATAAGCTGCGCATTTTATAAGATTTTTATTTTGTCTATTTTATATTTTAATGCAAAAATTGTGATGTATTTACTATTGCATTTTTTTAAATGCTAATATATTGTATATATCTAAAAATTAAACTTTTATTAATGTATTCATAGTATAAGTATATTAGGGATTTGAACATTAATAATTAGATTATATTTTGTGGAGGGAATTTTTGATATAGGTAATTATTATAATGTAATTAAGCGCTAATTATTATATTAGGCGACATAGCGATCGAAACCATTTGAGATTTTTGAATTGAATTGAAAATGCCTACCTATCCCTGTTGGAACTCAATAAAAAACTTTTTTGTTTACCTTTGTTACTAATATTTTGTTCGTGTTTTAGAGCTATAGCTAAGCTAAGCTATCCTGAAGTACCTTTTGAGAAATAAAAAAAATATATATAAAAATATTACGCCGGATTGCACAAAAAATCGTATATTGTTTTTTATTATTGATGAACATTATGTTACCTAGTGGTTTATTTCTACCAATGTTTGTGAACAAACATATCATTTAATAATCGACAAAGTGTTTTATTGTGTACTTAGGAGGCACTTAAGAATTCTGTTTATTTTAATGGAACTTAAAGAAAGCTATAATACAGATTGAAATTACTACACTGCTATGTTTGGTTGAGGCTCAGAAAATAAATTTGTTTACTAAATGTGAAACTACAGCAACTATCTTATATCCTTAATGTAAAATGTTCTTATCTGTGTCCCATTGGAAACTAAATATAGTTAATAGTATAGATAGATGTCTATGTCTATATTTCATTACATCACAATGACATTGTGATACTAAATAATCAGAACAAGAAATTTACTAGTCATTTTAAGAAATATTCCAATCATTCCCTGAGAGGGACATTGAAGTTTAAGTTGGTATGACATTAAAGTACCTTTGTACAAGAGTGCGATATTATTTTGTAATTGTGGATAAAAAATTTAATAAGAATGTAATTGATTTGAAATGTGTGGACGAGTAAGTATTGGATGTAAACAAATATTATATACTTCAAAATTATTATTATTATCTGTGTATTGTTAGTTATGGTTCACCTGTTGAACATCTTCGATCGATTTTAACAAAACTGTATAAGTATGATAACGTTAAATATGTTAGTATGTACGCATTTTATTTAGTAGATATGGATACGAAAGTGTCTTAATAAACATCTCTTTATAATAGATTTAAATGTTACAATAAGACAGAAATAATTGACAATTCAATAAAATTACAGAACAATATATTTTTAAATAAACCTATTTTTAAATTCCTATTTTAATTTTCCGTTTTTTTTTTCTAACCACGTGGCTACCTAGCAAGCTAGGTAAGTAGGCACTTAATTTAATCCTGTCTACTCTTACCTTTTGAATTTAAACTCTGTCTATAAGTAGATACTTAACTATTCTATTAAGACAGATATTTTTTCAACATATTTAATTATGAATTACTATAGGATAGGCGACGTTGTCAATTACCATCGATTTTATTTAAAAATACAAAAGAGTGACGTCAGTGTTCACTATACTCAACCGTATATCTACAAAAGGTTTTCAAAGCAATTAAAAATCCAAATGTACAAATAAATCTATGGATAATTTAGTGTCCCTAATATTTGATGTGTTATTTTCTATTTATTATATCTTGGAATTACGTGTACCTACATGGTGATTTTTTATCCCTATTTAGTTTAACAATATGGAATTTAAAATGTAATAGATCCCGAAAAATATGGTTTTCGATAGAACGCTAAGTAAAATAAAATCTTTGTACCCTAAGAGAGTTACGCAGACGGAGGAGTGTGAGATTTGGCACAGTTAAAGTTTATATGAAGAAGGAGTGCAGGAACTATTATTTCAATAAATAATAAAAAAACAAAGTAGTAATGGTCGAATTTCGATAAGTGGACGATTACTAGTATTAATAAATACATGAATGAATATTAAAGTTACTAAAATTGTGTGCGGTCATATAAAATACATATAAAGGTACTTTAAACTAAACATGAATCTAATTGGAATAAATAGCACAGAATTCAGAACTTTAGTTACGAGCTAGAAATTCTGTAGGTACTCTTTGAAATGATAATAAATGTCTATTGTTCTTGTCACGCTTAAAATTACTTGAAAACGCTCCCAATACTTTACATACAGCTAGTATGTAAAGTAAAGATAACTTCTCTGTACTGCATGGAGCTCAAAAAGTAAACGGGTTATCAGTACAGTCACCGGTCGCGTCTCTTGGCGACCGAACGTTGCGCGCCTCTGCCACGATGCCGGTTCCTGCCAGGCAAGGTTTGAAAATCGTCCTGATTGATGTGCAGGATGTTAGGTTCCCGACGTCTCTTGAAGGTCATGGCTCGGATGCTTTGGTAAGTTTTTTAACTTTGAATTTTGTCACTTATTCGATGGAAGTAGGTAAATAAATGTCAGTTTTTGCAGATACGTACCTACCTACAAAGTTGTTTATTGTTAAGTTTTAGTACCTATAATCCAGTTTCTTACATCTTCGCGTTATTTTACAGTTTATATTTAATCGTGTTAAGCGCGTTAACTATTAAGTATTCGGTATCCCTATAGGTATAACATAATATGTGTATGTAAAGTAGATAAAACTGACATCCCAATAAAGATCTTTAAACAAAATTTTGTATGTTCTTATGCCAATTATAAATAAATAAATTATTCAGACCGACACCAATTCCCTAGCCCCAAACTAAGCTTATATGCTTGTGCTGTGGATACTAGGTGAACGGATCATAGATTTAGGCAAAAAATTCTAAATCTATGGAACGGATAGACGGAGACATAAATAAATACGTTTATAAACATCCATGACTCGAGTACAAATTTTCATGTTCATCACACGAAATATTTCAGAGGGTATTGCCACTAACGGGATTCGAACCCGCGACCCTTGGTTCCGTGGTCAAGGTCTTTGACCACTCGACCAACGGGCTTGTCATCCATCTCTTATGCGTTACTAAAATATTGATTACATTATGTTTAAGAACCTTGTTCCTAAAACCTAAGCATCTGACGCTACTAATACATACAAAAATAATCTTTGTATAGCCTAACTAATAGTGGAACACAATGGGAACAATCCGGTACCTACTTACCTATGATAGGTAGGTATGATGTAAGTACTGAAATATGTTTTTTTAAATGTACCAATTAGGAATGCCGACGGCTATTAAGTTCTGTCGAATTGTTCAGGTGTGAAGAACAAAAGATACGTACGATAAACAAATTGTTTTTGACTTCCATCGGTTTGACGGTCAAGGAGGTCGAGGAGTTGTATTATGTACCTACCTACTTATTTAGATAAATTATCGTGATAAATACTGTCGACAACCTGCCGACCTCCAAAACATTACTAAATAGGTACTACTACTACTACCTAAATAGGCAAAGAATGTTGGTATGATCAAGTACCTACTTAGATACCTGTAGGTACATAATAGAAAACTGAATTTGCCCCAGGGCGGAAAAATTGAGCTTCGCAACTATTTGCAATCCTTTAACAGAAATGGGGCCCGGCTTCATGCGCTATTGCCTATGCTTCTGCGCTGTATGCTAGCAAAATGTTCGCAGCAAACCGACCCGAACTACTCATGCGCGTACGTGACAATCACGACGGAGAACACCCGGCGCGGCTACGGGCTCACGTTCACGTGCGGCCGCGGCACCGAGGTGGTCGTGCTGGCCGTGCGAGCGATGAAGAAGTTCGTCGTGG
Organism: Glyphodes perspectalis; assembly: GCA_951394215.1. Lineage (NCBI taxonomy): Eukaryota > Metazoa > Arthropoda > Insecta > Lepidoptera > Crambidae > Glyphodes > Glyphodes perspectalis. Next base: position 13,057,314 of record OX596200.1, on the reverse strand, counting down.
GCCGCAACGCCGCCGACATCTTCGAGGACTTCGCCGGCTTCTGGCGCGATCTCACTAATGACTCGCAAATGAGATGGGTAAGTCGAGTTAGAAATCTACACGAAGCCCACCTAATAACGTAGTACCTACCTATACCTAGGTAATTTCTTACTATTGTAGTTGGGTATCTAAATCCTTTTTACGAGTAGGTAGGACTAACCTACATATCTACCGTTTCTACCTACCTATGAAGTTTTTTAGAATTATTAAAACATTTATCCGCAAATAAGTATACCTATTTAATTCTTCTTCCAAGATTTGATAAAATAAGTAGGGGAGGGCGGGGTTGGAAGTGCCGGGGGTAAGTTGTTCCGATGCAATAATCTTAAAAACAGTAAGAGATAGCAACATGTTCGTATAGTATCCGATGCTCCGGCAACCTTGCGCATGCATGGCGGTCATTTTAGCCACGCCAGCGACGCGGCGCTATCGGCAGCATGTGCATGGCTCCTCCGTCGTCAAGTTAGAAAATATTTTTTCTTCAATACTTTTTGGTCACATGCAAACATTTTTAGTCTTTCGGTGATGGGAGTTTCACTAGTGTGTTTGTTACTTAACAAGGAATATTAATCTGTTAATTTTCAATGCATTGTACAGAATATTTTCTTGGAATATGATAAATAGTTGACGTATTGCATACGGGGTAAAAAGTGCCTTTGGATGGGGGTCATTTGTGCCGCGGCACAACTGACCCCGCCCAAATATAATGTAATATCCTTTATTGATTTTTTAAAAGAATGAGAAAAAGCAAAGGGCTGCTTATGCTTTCTACAAGGAGGGACGAAAATTAAAAAAGTTAAATTATGAAAATTTGTTACACAGCGATACTACGGTATGTCAAAAATATAAAGAATGGTCTCACTCTTACGGCTGGATATAAACCAGGTCTACTCAACATTTAACCACTACCTAAAGCACATCTCGGATTAACTAGGGTTAATACACGACTTAAAAGGAAGTCAGCGGTTCTATCGAACACTCCAGAAAAAAAATACTAGCAGAAAAACAGGCTAATAAGAAAAAAAAAGAAAAAGGAAGTGAAACCACAGAGAAGAGTAAGGAGAATGAGAAAGGAAAAAGTGCTAAAAGAACGAAATCAAAAAGAAACAAGGCCAATAACCCCGCCAGAAAGAAAGTTCTTCTTAGAGATGATGAAAGTATCAATGAAGAGAATACACATAATTCTTCTTCTTATTCATCATATGCTGTGACTCTTTGTCTAATTGTGTGCCTAAAGAAAAATGAGTTAAATGTAGCGCATGTAAAAACTGGGCACATATACGCTATGTGCAGATGTCGAAAACTTGCCATATTATGTCTGTCCTAATGGCTATTCTGATCAGTTAGATAAAGAATAACTTAGCTTGATGATTTTTAATTCGTTTCAAAAACCTATACAAAGATATTTGTGACGAATAATTTGTGTGACAGATTATTTAAGAAAAGTAATTATCTAAATAAGGAGAAAAGAAGAAGAATTTAGAAGTTTTTTTCAGTTCCTATAATTTAACAAGTGTAACAAGTTGTTTATTTTATTGGTTTTTATATAAGAACTAAGTATTGTTTTTAAATTGTAGATTTTTTAATAATTTTACTTCTAATAAATATAAAACGATCAAATATGTTGTGTTTTTATTTAAAATCAATTTCTTATCGTCTATAAAGGCTAAACATTACCAACGGCACAACCGACCTCACCTGGGGCACAACTTGCCCCAACGAGGGGTCAATAGTGCCGCACGACCTCTGTTTAAAAATATAATACTCTAAATAAAACTATTAAAAAATCACGGAAACTGGGTATAAATTCAAAATCTAGATTAAATTACACATAAGATGAACCTGAACTATAAACCTCAGCATTGTTCTTACGCCATTAATTTAGGGATTAGTCCAAATCGGCACGTCCAACCCCGCCCTCCCCTACCTAAATAAAGCTAATATAATAAAACCATGGTTTCCGTTTCATCTGCAGATTGGACCTGAAAAAGGCGTCGTTCATTTGGCTGCTGCAGCCATCCTCAATGCTCTGTGGGACCTGTGGGCTAGGCTCGAAAATAAGCCTCTGTGGAGGTTGCTGGTCGATTTGGAGCCTGAGGTGAGGTTTATCTATTAAACTTATTGATTAAGTAGGTATTATGTCATTGTCCATTTTATTCACAAAATAGATAGAGTATGTACCTACCTAAGTAGGTATAGACGAGTTAGATACCTACATTTTATTTTGTAGTGCCTTCCTAATAAACTACTAAACGTATTGTTATCATTGCACGAATTCATAGTAGGTAAAACAAAAGTTATAAATGTTATGTAAGTTATTAGCTTACTTATCTGCTTTTGTTTACCAATGTTAAATTTGATTTGGTTGTTTTCGAATGTTATCTTTATTTTTCTTTTCATAGGAGATAGTCTCGACTATAGATTTTCGTTACATTACCGATGTTATCACGAAAGATGAGGCCATTAAACTGCTCAGATACAAAAAGGAGGGCAAAGAAGATAGAATTAAAGTTTTGATGGAGAAGGGTTACCCTGCGTACACTACACAAGTCGGTAAGATTTGAACAAGAATTATATTTTTCTGTAAATGTCTGGCCCGTTGGTCAAGTGGCCCACGAAACCGAGGGTCGCGGGTCGAATCCCGCTAGGGGCAAATGTTTCGTGTGATGAACATGGACATTCGTACTCGAGTCATGGATGTTTACAAACGAATTAAGTATGTCTATCCGTTCACCTAGTATCCATAGCACAAGCACAAGCTTAGTTCGGGACTAGGGAATTGGTGTGTCAGTCTGGAGAATTTATTATTATTTATTGTTAAAAGTAAAATCGTCTTATCAAATGTCTTTGAATCGGTAATTTATTTTCAGGCTGGATGGGGTACAGTGACGAAGTAGTAGAGGAACTCTGCAAAAAGTATTTAAAATTAGGCTTCACTCATTTCAAAGTCAAGGTTGGGACGTCTGTTGAAGACGATATTCGACGGTGCAGCATAGTCCGCAAAACCATAGGCGATGACAATTTCTTAGTAAGTAGGTACTTTACTTTATGTAACTGATACCTACAGCTTTTGACGGTGCATGAGTGTGGGCAAATTTTATGGTAATATACATTTCCCCTGCACTTTGGAGTTATCGCGTACCTACCTAGATATTGCACTTATTAGTATCTACGACTATAGATTTTTAAAAGCACATAAGAACAATATAAATAACGTGTTGATTATCTGAATTTCTGCATAATTAGGTACAATAAAAACGAAAGTGCAAACGAAGTGAGTAGGCCATTTCGTTTACACTTTCTTTTTTTATATTTTTTTATAATAGGTATAATCTTAAAAAAAAATTCATGACCCAGTTTGCTGGTAGGTATACCTACCTAGCAAAATGGGTCATGAATACATTTTTATGTCTAGGACATTAAAATATTAATTATGTGCTAAAGATAAAGTTTTGTTGTATATAGGAATAATAATACCTTCGGCTTACAATATATTATTATTGAAAAGTCCTTTAAGAACTTGTACCTACTTATAGGTGTAGGTAGTATATTACAAATATAGTAAAAACAAAATAAACAGGAATTATTGTACAAATACATAAATAGACTTAAATGTGACTTAAATATATGAGAGATCATGATGTACTCAAGTAAATACGTATGTTTTAGATGGTGGATGCAAATCAAGCGTGGAGCGTGAACGAGGCGATCGATTGGATGGTAAAACTAGCTCCATTTAAACCGATGTGGATTGAGGAGCCCACGTCCCCAGACGACGTACTGGGCCACCTTGCTATTTCAAAAGCTCTGGAGTAAGTATATCTAAGTATTATCGATTTATTTGAATAGCTAGAAATTTAATTTCTTATAAATATTTTTCGCATGAATAACGAAAAGAAAAAAAAAATGTACACCTACACGTTAGCATTTGAGATTTAATACCACAGATTATTGAATAGTTACTACGTAAGTAATACTATCACCTAGCAAATAGGTAATTATTATTAGATAAGTAGGTACTGCACTATTCTACAAGCTCGTACCCGCAATAACCTACTTAAAGAGTAATGTTGACTATAAAATTTCGAAACACGTTAGTGTTTTGTCACTGACAATATGTCGACTGATGTTTTAACAAAAAATCCACGACTCATCATAATCTTACTTTAAACCCATCATATCTTGTGCGATCATAATTTGCCCAGGATTTTTAATCCAACCCACCCTATATACTCTTTTTTTAATAAATCGAATGGCGGGACGATCTCGTAAATGTGCATAGAGGAGTGGCGGGCAAAAGGGGAGGCTTTGCTTAGCAGTCGGATTTAAATGGCTAAACAATAAAATAAAATAAAGTAATTTGATATTAAATACTTTTCAGCAATTAAACGGATGGGTCGCTTCTCAATCGGTTCCTCTACTATATCCGTCTTCAAGGTCTAATCTATTTATATGCTACCATTGATTAGAATCTGTTCAGCTATTTTAACTTGAAAGCGGAACATTTTTACAAACATACACACTCGCATTTATTAGTAAGAAATGCTGACATTCCAGATCGTATGGCATCGGCGTGGCTACAGGCGAGATGTGCGCCAACCGCGTGATGTTCAAGCAGTTCCTGCAGAGCGGCGGCATGCAGTACTGCCAGATCGACTCGGCTCGAATCGGCGGCATCAACGAGATCCTCGCCGTCTATCTCATGGCCGAGAAGCTTAATGGTGAGTCTCACATTAACCTGAGAACAGAAACTAAACTATTTGCGGCCAGTGCCAATTTCATCAATTGGGGTTCTCACTCGGATGATAGTATTTAATTTAAATGCTCGACGAGGTCCCCGTCCTTACGAGCCATTAGGGTTTCCCTTCGATCGCGGACCCCAGGCATTTTGCGAATCTTACCGCCCTACAGTTGCGCCACTATCGCAGAAAGCAACCTGACACTGCAAACATTTAAATAGTTATTACCTATCTTCAACTGTTTTTGAACTAATTCTGTCACAACAAAAACATATTCATATGAAACTACATATATAGCCTATGTTACTTGCTAATATTGTAGATATTCGTTGGTGAAAAAATTTTTTAAATCGATCCAGTAGTTTCGAAGCCTATTCAATGCAAACAATGAAATCTTTCCTCTTTATAATATAAGTGCAGAAAACATTGTAGATAAGCAATAAGAAAACTGCAAATTAATCGGTTCACTAAGAGTGACGATCTCAATGCCAAATCATTGTCAAACGAATGAATGAGTTAGTCTCATTCATTCGTTTGACAATGATTTGGCATATGCAGGCAATGATCACTATTAGTAGTGAATGCATTATTAATTCCAGTGAAAGTGTGCCCTCACGCCGGAGGCGTGGGCCTGTGCGAGATGGTGCAGCACTTGCAGTTCTGGGACTACGCGTGCCTGTCGGGCACCATGGAGGGCCGGCTCGTCGAGTACGTCGACCAGCAGCACGAGCACTTCTATGACCCGTGTGTCGTCGAAAATGCGAGATACATGGCACCTAAGGTAGGGTTTTTATACGCGGGGAAATGCGTTACCTACACGTTATCCGTGAGAGCAAGGTGGCCTGTGTGACTCCCAGGAACTCCTGTGTAGGAGGTCCGAGCTCCGGCCAAGGTGGTACTGGCCGAAGTATACCCACTAAAATATTTGTAACCGACTTAAAAAAAAGGAGGTTCTCAATTCGTCTGATTTTTTTATAAGTAGTCGCAATACTCTAGTGTAGTGATTACTATATGAATTTTTTAAAAAATCAACTTTGTTGCAGGTTCCGGGATACAGTACACAATTTTTGCCGGAAGCCCTGGAGAAATATTCATATCCAAACGGAACTGAGTGGAAAATCATGATCAGAAAGGGCATCTTCCCACCGCCAGACGAAGCTGAACTAGTCAACTCCTAAATGAAATTCATTCAATATAATCAAATATTGTATTTTAAAAATATTCCTTTAACAACGTCGCTTATTAAAAATACTATATACATTGTTTTCTCTTTGTTGCTTGTAAATACTTATGCATAATGAAATAAAAAATTATAACCTAATGTGAAAACGTTTTCAAGCTAACGCCAATAAATTATCAGTGGACTATACACCGTATTTGATATACAAAAACTTATTTCCCGATATTATGTACTCTTTGAGTGTGGATACCAATAAAATACTGTAATACCATGTTGGGCATGGTTTGATAAGATGTTACCAGTAATATAAATTTAAATAAATCTCGGATTATGACCCCAATGACTGTAGATTTGCTAAAAGTAATTTTGGATCTCCACTTTTTAAGAATTCCAATATTTGTCACAGTATAATCTATACAAGGCTGATTTTAGTATATAAAAAACCGAAATACGGGTTAAATATTTCCATTTAAAGAATCAGTATAAAAAAAAATGGTATCTTAAAAACTCACGAAGTTACAAGCTTTTTGGGTTTTCTCGTTGTCCTCGCGCAAGTATGGTTTTGTACTTATTAGAAATAATAACTGGACGAAACGACCTTGTGACAAGCTATGAACACGCGCTGTACAGTTTTTAGGAGGGTATAACTTTATTTCAGGGTTTTGTAAATATTGTTTGGTCAAAATATAACATGGCATAAAAACTATCATAATCGATTTTATTATAGATTCTGTACAAACAGTTTTCAGGTTTCGTATATACTAAAAATAAGGTCGAACGGTCATTCATACCGTTCGTCCGGATACGGACGAAGTCGGGGCTAGCCGCTAATCTATACTTATAATAAATCTGTAGAGGTCAATTCTGTACATGAAATATATTTTCAAAATAACTATCAGGGGGTGATTAGTGATCGATACTGATGCCAAAAATGCAATCAGTAAATTTTTTGTCTGTCTGTCTGTCTGTCTGTATGTTCCTTATAGAAACAAAAACTACTCGACGGATTTTAACGAAACTTGGTACAATCATTCTTCATACTCCTGGGCAGGTTATAGTATACTTTTCATCACGCTACAATCAATAGGAGCAGAGTAGTGAAGGGAAATGTTGGGAAAATGGGAGCAGTTACTCCATATTTAAGCATCCGTCGCGTGTGCAGCCTTAATGGTTAAAGTTACATAGAAATCATGTATGACGGTAATAGTCTTTATAATATTAACCATAAACGCGGGTGACACCGCTGGCACAGCTAATACTTAATATAATACAGAAGTCGCAACCTTTTTTAAAAATAATTAACTAAACACGATACCTGCCGCGCCAACGAAAATGTGAGAAGGAAGTTAAGACGTAACTCTTACGTACTAAGACTTCGCCATCTCTTAATTCAGAGCCGGATTAACCAAGTCGGAGCCCCTAGGAAAAGACACTTTATATTCTCTTATTTTCTAAAATTGATGTTTTCTTCCACATAACATTTATTTTCTCGGGTTGGGGGCCCCACATCCGATGCGGGGCCCTCAGGCGGTTGTCTAATCTGCCTAATAGATAATCCGGACCTGCCTAAACTCCACTTCCGTCAAGTTAGAATTATATTTCGCGCAATGACATCGTACCCTGGTGGTGCAATAATAAGTTACGTTTTCTTTTGGAATGCGAAGGCACTAAGTTTGGACTGTTTGGGCGCGCTGGCGACGGGCGCGTCGTCGTCGCCGCGCTTGCGCTTGGCGGGCGGCGCGGCCGCCTCGCCCGCCTCGCCCGCCGCGCCCGCGCCGCGCGCCTCCTTGAACGCGCGCACGCCGAGCCGCGTCAGCTCGGCCGGCGTCAGCTCTGGGTTCTGCTGCTCCAGTGTCGCTTTGTTGCGTGAGAACCAGTCGACGAACGTTTCGCCATCTTGGGGTTTTAATGGCTGGAATGTACATATTATTTAGTTTGATTAGAGATATAGATTCCAAATATCTAGTCAAATCAAGAGCAAAAACAACTTGTCTTCATTCATACCCAAAAGATGGCACCAATTTTTGGGTAGGTATTTGAGGCAAGCTAAAAACTTGTCCCACGCCTCTCCTTTTATACCCCAACATGGAGCTGCAAACCTACCCAAAAATGGGCGCAACCTCTCCTACTATATTGCCATTTGAACATTTAAACTAACTAAGCTAATAACTTACAACCCTTACAAGGGGATGTTACAATTAAAATGTTTCTATTATAAACTATATACAAACAAATATTCACCAGTAAACATTTTGTATGACCATATTAAAATTAATAACAAATTGACTAAATAAAAAACTCACATCTTCATTTTCTGCCAGATCGTCCGTCGAATGCACTTCGACTAGCGTCCGTTCGGTCAAACTTAATGGGCTCTGCACATTCTTCGCCGCCTCCTGCTGCTTCCTGAAAGGATTTCTTGCTCCGCCTGGGGACGATTTTAATATTGGCTGAAAGAAACAAACGATTCTGTATTTAACATAGCACCTAAATAAACCAGAGTATAATAATCAGAACATGTAAAAGGTATAATATCATAATTGAATAAATCTTACCCTGTCTAATTCATAATCTAACTAGCTAAATCCTAAGGTCTAAGCGACTCCGACTAATCACGGAATTTACGCTAGGAAGATAATGGAATAATTATAATAAATAAAACGTTTAATCTAGCATGTAATTATTAATTTCGTGTCCTTATAATTACGCATCATTACGCGGCTGTACAATCCATAGAATGACGCATGTAACTTTACAAAATATTTGTAATATAAGGAAGTTAAATAGGAAGGAAAAACATCCATCCTCATATAGGTGCGGAAGAAGCCGAACATATTGTGTTTCATCCTTTGGAATAATGATCAAAATTGCATAGCTACCTTTGTTTTCTACCGTACAATTGATTTTCCTACGCTCGTTCAAGTCAGCTGACTATTCGTATTTCGTAGTAGAATATGTACACTTCTTTTATCCCTATCTAGGTCAGATGTGACAGAATTCCGTCGTAAAAGTTCCCCAATGCTTTCGTCATAACACTATCGCTTACAGTAATGCATTAAGGTATTGTTTCTATTTGATCTAGTATTTTTGCAAAAGACCTAAAAGCTTCATATTCATTGAGAGATGGTTAACATCAACTTGAATATTGGTTAAAATAAATATTAGCAAAACGGTTCAACAGGATATTCCCATATTTGCTACCACATAAAATAACATAATAATACCTAATATAACCCAGCCTAATTTTATTTTTGGGCGCATGTGGTTAAACGGGCCAGCTGACTCTTTGACTCTGCCTACACCTTCGGTATTACGGGCGCGATATGTATTTATGTTTGTATGTATGTATGCTAGTACCTACCGCCGGTTTGATCGGGGGTAACGGTCTCAGTCCTCTTCTCCTTGCTCTTCTGCGGTATGATGAGGCTGGCGTTCAAGTCGGGCTCGGCGCCGGTGACGTCGTATGTCTCCTGCGCGTCCAGCGCGGCGAAGTGCGCGTGCGGCGCGACGTCGCGGCGCTCGGCGTCGCGCTGCCAGGCGCCGGCCAGGCCGGCCAGGCGCTCGGCCAGGTGCACGCGGCCGACGCGCGACGCGTACTTGGCGGCGAGCGGCAGCAGCCGGTCGTCCTTCAGCAGCTCCATCAGCTCTAGAGCCCGCTGCTCTATTTCGCTGCGGCACGCCAGCTGGAAGTGACCGACGAGTTTTTATGTTGAGTCTATAACTAAGACTATGTATTTAAAATATACTGTAGAAAATCTCCTTCGTTTTTTTATAAAATTAGAAAATATTATAATGGCATTAGCCGAATCTTCACTTATACATACATACACACATTATCAGTACAAAAAGTTATCTTAATATTTTTTTATTATTTCATTTAACAAAACAAAGTAAACGAAACTGCAAGCTTAATAGCTATTCCGACATAGACCATTGAAGAAAGGAAGATACAATGTAATGAATGTGGTACTCACGGCGAACAGCTTAAGCGCAGTCTCGCGCGCCGCCTTGACGTCGACGTCGGCGGCCGAGTGCGCCCAGCGCACCAGCCGCTCCTCCAGCTGCGCCTTCTCGCCCTCCAGCTCGCACAGCGGCACCTGCGCGACGACACCAATTATATCAAACTATACATGTAATATACTCAGTTCCGACTTTTGGGAAGGGCGGCTGGGACAGTTGCTTAAAGAAAGAGGCGGAGACTCCAAGCCTTCTTTGGTCGTTCTTTGGCCAAAGACTATTGATAATTGGCCAAAGGCTAATTATTTCGCGCAAAAAAAAAATGGTAAATTCCACGTTGAAGTCGCGGGCAAAAGCTAGTGTTTAATAAAATCTGTGTTTTACACATTATTCATGATAGCTTCACGCCATTTCCCTATTTTTGAGAGGGAAGGACATTGGTTCATTTTAATATGATAGGCACCTATATTAATTTAGTGTGGTGTTAAGTCTTAAATTAAAAACTGACCTGCATGGGTAACTCAGATATGATGGGCTTTGGAGCTGTTTGTGGAAAAGAGGCTCCTCTACATAATATAGCTCGAACAGTCTGTGTCGATTCACTGATCTGAAAAATTTAAGTCGTAATTAACAAACTGTCTTTTCCTATAAAAACATAAGGGCATCATATTAGCGTAACTATGCTGATTGAAGTCCGTGACAATTTCATAGAACTGAGTTCTCGCTCAATGATTCGATTTCGATACTAGAATTCGGGCGGAGGCCGCCCGTTGGAGACGACCTCTGGCATATTGCCAGTAGGGATTGCACTGCTGGATCTAGCAATCCAGCTGGGCTCAGCACAATTTTAGCTATGCTGGTTGAACACTGCTAAATTTCAATCTCTACTAGAGGTTGAAATGCTGGATCAAGCAATCCAGCTGGATCCAGAAAAAAAATGCCGCTGGATTGCTATACCTAATTGCCAGTTTCATGACACCCTGGTAATGGAACCTGAGAAACTTACAGAAACAATGAACCAGGTGTCCGAGACTCCTCTGGAGTGAGTGCTGGCGTCGCAGATGGGCATCCACACGCCGCTGGCCACGTCGTACAGGCGCAGCGCACCGGCGCTGTCAAAGCTGCACGGGGAGCCCGCGTCGCTGGTGCCCACCCACGCCAGTTTGGCGCTTGGGGTCAGCGGCAGAGGGACGGTTTTGCTTCGCACTTGTCTACCTGAGTAGGAGTGAAAATGTGTAATATCTTACTACTAATATTAAAGACGTGAAAGGTTACTTAGGTGTTCCGACACTCTGATGTATACTAGTCGTCACTTCACTCTTGTGTAGGCGACGACTAGCCACTTGTCACTACTTTTACACAATTTTCTATCTACCCCAGTTTTGTATTTGGCTGAATGTGGTTAAAGGAATTTGCTGCTCTTTTGACTCTACCTACCCCTTCGGGGATAACAGGCGCGATGTTATACTTCAATACTCGAAAACGTTTTATTTAGATTGGCATATCGTAACTTATTAATATATTGGATATTTGTTATGCTGAAGAGTGGTTTATGTGGGACGAGGTATACAAAATCCGCAAGCGAATTACCTAGCACAGTTGTTGATTAAACAGAAATAACTGAAATAAAAATAATACAATATATGGTATAAGTATTACGTTTATTTCTTTTGCTACTTGCTTGCTACCTACTTACTTACACATTAAAAGTAAAAATTTCATTTCGGAAAAATTACATCCATGTTAGTATAATTTTAAACAGATTGTAAACAGTGTCAATATCCCTAGTGTATATACAATTCACTTATCATCATACAGTACAAAGTAACTGTAAATAGAAGATAATTTACGTTATAATTTCATAAAGGTTGAATGATAAAAGGTTATCACTATTATTAAAACAGTGCACAAAAATAAAGACGTTGTTTAAATATTGAAGATTAACACTGTGGTCATTAAGATATTTGATTGCAAAACATATGTCAGGATACTGTAAATAATCGTGCTTTTATTCATAGAGATGATATATTATCAAAGAAAGATAAAATTTAGGATGTATAATAAATTATAATGTATTTCTATTTTATAATAAATTATTAAATAGAAATACATACTATCAATTACTTTAAAAAATAAAACGTTTCATAACTCTAACTAAATTGGTAAGCCTTATAATCGATGGTAGGTATACTAAAATAGTCAGTGGAGCAGCTAGGTATAGACGAAGCGGCTAATTTACACGTCTATTTAAAAATAGATGCTCTTGTAGCATACTTGAGCATTAATGGGACCTGTAAATGAGCGAGGCCATAAAGATGCATCTACGGCCACGTCTAGATTTGTCTAGAAAACGCCATCGGAAATAACAATAGGTTGAATACATAAGACTAAGCAAGATTAGATTAGTTGTTATACCATTCATAGCAATGATGTCCATAGAGAGGTGCTGATCAGATATCCCAGGGTCTGCGGCATGGTAAACAGCAAGCAATGTTGTATTGTATGCTGCTAAAGAGACCACAGGACCTGCTAACGATATCACCTGAAATAGAATTTTGTAAAAAGAGTTATTTTTTATTATACACCAATAGTGAGTATACTCTTGATTATCGTTACGAGAATGAATCAATTCTTACAAATAGATACCGAGACTGATACCCGTAAACTGGTGCCTATTCTGTCTAATAATCCGGCCCTGCTTCTAAGAAGCATGTCACCAGGGCAGTAGCGAACTAAGCTCGTCAGAGGCTCAAAGCCGTAAATCTGAGCCCTTGTAGATAGGCGGAATTTGAGAGGGTTGCTATTCAGTATATTACATTTTGTACGGCTTGTTTATGATTTGACCCAGGGAAGATGGAGTTTAGATGGTTTGGGTAGCCTCTAGGAACAGAGCTCCGCAGCGGGCCCCACCTTTCGCCCGATAACCACGACGATACTGAAGCTTTATATTTTTGGTCACACCCCGCATCGATGATCTTCGGCACTCATCGATGCGCTTAGATTCTAAGCGAACCCAGAGCAAGCAGGAGACGTAACGCTAACAAAATGATGATCGCGCATCGTTGTGCGCCGCAGGTACCTGCCGCTGCGTGCCGAGCGGCGTGTAGAGGCGCAGCAGGCGCGCCGAGGTGGCGCACGCGACCGCGCCGCCCGCCGCGCACACGCACGCCACCTCCTCCGTGTCGCCCATCGACACGCTCCATTCCTTGCTGCTGCCCACCAGCGATATGCACACCAGTTTACTGGAGGACGCAAAATGTTTATATACAAATTAGGTCATTTCTTTTGCGTGTGATCCGCTCCTCACTAGGTTAATTACGTGATTGCGGTTTAGTCTATGTAAATCGGGTATATATTATCGTCTTCATCTAAAGCGGTCGGGATTCCATAAAACTTCTTAAAGCCATGTTGTAATGTTATATTATGTTCAAAAGGTATCAAATATATGCGTTTGCAAAAAAAGTATCTTTTGCTCACCTCGGTGTTTCACAGGCTAAGGCCAGTACACTGGTCGATAAACTAGCCATGGTATGATTCAAGTAGTTATTTAAATGTAATCCATGATGTACATTTGTGTCATGAAATTCAACATCTATGCTAGATTCTCCATTCTCTTGTGTATGACATCTTACTATGCCAACATCATTCCAACACATGTATCTGAAAATAAAAAAGTTATGTTAAAACAAACATCTTTTGTTATTATATATGATGATAACACATACAGTCCCATCCAAAGCTATACTTTTCATTGGCAGATAAGCACATCAATTCCCTGTCTCCAAGTTAAGCATATAGTTTAACTACAGGTAAAACAATTACAGTACAAATTACAATACAGATCTTCATTGAACCTGTGTTTCATAACCAGGATCTCTAACTAATAGACCAAGGCGCCTGTCGCCACCATATAGTCACTGATAGACCACGAAGCCAACAAAGCGATCTCACTTTGGTCTAGTGATAAGATTAATATGTTACTTCTGAGCTACACAACATTACTAATATAAAATGCACCTATGTTCTAGATGCGTGGGCGTGGCGGACGGCTGGAACGGCGGTTGAGGCGGCGCGACACGCGGCTGCGCAGGCGGCGGCGTGGCCGGCCGCGGCGACGACCGGTCCACGTCTATACCCAGCGTCTCATTCTTTAACTTTTCCAGGGATATGGCATTGTCATCGTCACTCTCATCATTCTGTATTATGTCCTCAAAATCATCATCTAAAAGACATTAATCATAATTAAGTCTTACTTTGATTAACAAGTCTTCAAAAAGTAAACTGGCCTTTTCAATAGCAATAAACTTACCATCAACTCTCTCAACTGTTTCTATTTCATCTCCACCTGCACTATCTTTTCCATAACAATTCACAAGACAGCCCAATTGACCCGCAACATCGCAGTAGGCCAGGACACCATTACCTATTTTATGAAAAAATATATAAGTATGTATGTAATTAAATACCTACAAAATATATGTAGTCTTGTACTATTTACATACCTTTAGGATTCCAAGCCATAGCAGAAACATTATGAGACGTTGGATGTTCAATAATACCCATACATGTGCCAGTTTGAACCTCCCAGACTGCAATCTGACCTGCCACTGTACTTCCGGCCAAGTACTGGCCGCATGGTGAGAATAAACATTGTGAGATTGCACATTTTATCTGTAATAGTTAAGTGGCAATTGTAATTCTTACAAACTAATTCTGATGCAGTATGAGTCTACGAGTTGTTTTAATGAATTCCAAAATGTATAAGTACAACAATAATACAAACCGAACTATGTGTGAATGTCATCCTTTGTCCCCAATTTTCGGAATCCAATATAATAATTTCTCTATTATTAGGATATGCTAAGTATTTTCCTTCCGATGGTTCAAAGTCCATACGACCTACAAAAATTACATATAGGGATCGCTTTTACAATGAAATTATAAGCATTACAGCAAAAAGTTTGTAAGCTAGCAAACTATATTATTCAATCTTACACAAAACTTTTGCTGCATAAAAAGTATTGATCTTTGGAATGCATGTGATCTCCTTCACAAGTTTTTGAGTGTCTATATCCCAAATTCTCATCACACCATCACCACATGCAGTACTGGCGTACTTCATGTGTGGACAGATCGCTATGCTCAGGACAGGACCTTTATGTTCTGACATTACAAAAAGAGGAGCTCCTCCTTCCAAACTACATATTCTTGCTTCCATATTCTCTGATGAGCACCCAAGTGCCTGAAATAAAATTTTAAAGCAATTCATTATTTTCATAAAACATTGCAGCATTTAGAAATAAAAAAAAATATTATCTTGTACACTATCAATATAGAAAATTATCCATCTAGATCAGCCACTGATAGATAACCATAACCAAGCACATTGTTTAAAACGTAAAATACCTAAAAATTTAGTCAAGCCAATAAACATGCCTACTGTCTTAACTATGAGGATTTGACACAGGTCACATACTGAGCACGCCAGCATGAGCATCAACTAACATAGTGCTGAATGTCTCATGAGGGAGACAGATTCTGTTAAAAATAAATCTACATACTAGATCTATGTAGATTGTAAACTTACATCTATTTTATTTGTTGATTTAATTTGGGTAACGGGCGCTGTGAACCTAGTGACAATACCATCTTTATCAAATGCAGGAAATGTATAGGCCTGGACTACATGGCTATCCGTTGCAACATATAGCCTCTTGTCTTTAAAACACACAGCTAGGGCACTCTCTCCAACACAGTGAGAGTTAGGATCATCATCTTCAATATCTATCCATATTCTAACATCACCATCATGTCCACAAGTGATTAAATGCCTGTTGAGAAGAAATATGTAATTTCATTATTTCAGCTTTACACTATTTGTAAAATAAAATGTTGAGTTTTAGACTGTAAAAAAAGTTTAGGTCAGAGGGTAGGTAGGTCTTCAAACTCCCTCAAGATATAGTAATGATATAGAAATCTATCAAACCAAAATTATTATGAATGCAAAACCACATGAACTCACTGTCCATCTTCTGTATAACAAATATCGGTATGTCCTTCGGCATGAGCATATCTGAGAGGTTTGGTATCAATCTTCATGATTTAATTTTCAAGATATGTTTATAAATTAAAACTCTTAATGGCTACTATCAAGGAAAAATACTTTTTTCCCCGGTTTTTTATCTACCATCGCACCAGCTTTGACATGACAGTAATTTGACGTTTTAATTTTAGGCGCGAAAATTCTATGTAGGCAATTTCAACAGATAGTAAAAGCACTATCACAAAAATAACACTATAACATAAAAACGAGCACTCGTTACATACATAGGTCTTAAAACCAGTTTTTATGATATAAGAAAAAAAAACATGCAAGAAAATACTAACCGCTATCACGTCACGATACTTTTTTAAGTCAACCATCTAGTACGGAGTAAGCATAGTTTATTTCAAATTAAACAAAGTATGAATTTAAAATATAGGATTATGTTTAAAATTGGGCTCACCTGATTAAAACTGACCGTGTAAGTATGATTACAGACAAAAAAAAATATGTCTTATCACTTAAATAAAGTTACTACAATTAATGATTTTAATATATATTTAACAATAATGTTTGTTGGCATACTTGCTAAAACATGCCTCTCCATTTTTGGTATTATTATTATGGTTGGCGTTAAACTGTATTTAAAAGGTTTTTTTAGATGTATACTACGTTGTTGTATCACTTTATGTGTATGTACTTTTAAAATCATTTCAATTGCCACTATTTTATGTCGTTATAAAATAACATTAAATATGTGCACATATCCTCTTATTTTCGAATCCAAAGATTTCTAAAAATTTCTTGTCGATAATTTAAAAAAAGCGGATAAAATTTGATTTTATTCAGAGGCTCTTTATCGATAATCGTTCATATTAACTATAATCGATTAGTAACTATTAAGCATCGATCAATATATGAATTAGTTTCTCTCTCTACGTGTCAGTGTGTGCCGTGCCAGTTTGTAATACGGTCTTTTGCCGGCCGGTGTGTGTTGTGAAGCTAAGTGTAAGCGTAAAATATTTAAATTTCAATTAATCTACACGAAGCTTTTTGCAACAAATAGCAACTTCATTTAAAAAAGGTACGTACTTAAAATAATGTAATATAAGATGTACTATAATTAAAGGAGCTAGTCATTCAATATGAAATGATGTAATTTTAGCACACTCTTGAACACCGTGTGTAACCTTGATTTTTTTATAGAATTTGCAATTTTATAACCTTTTTCATGCTCTTATTTTAACCAAAAAAAATTCTTAATATTTTCTATAAAGTTTTTTGAATAATACCTTGCTTTTGTTCACCACATGTTTTAAAATATATTTATAAAAAAGTTCGGTCAAGCTGACTGCATGTGTTTAAATCTAATATATATATATATATATATATATATATATAAAATATTTCCTGTATTAGAAAGGACCCGCTAGTATAAATAATTATTCTTAGTAAGTTTCTAACTAGGTACCTACTTTAGCAAAAATTACTATTGTGCAATCCTTGGGTTTGTTTTTCATTTCATTTGTACCTACTTATTTAAGATGGCAAGCCAAGGATTTTTACAAGACAAAGTTGGTTTCGCGACTACTGCCATTCACGCCGGGCAAGATCCTGAAAAATGGTCATCAGCAGCCGTTGTACCACCAATAGTTACTTCCACAACTTTCAAACAACCAGCACCTGCTGAACATACTGTAGGTATTTCTTCTACCTGTTAAGCTTGCTGTCATAAATAAACAAATAATATGCTTAATTCTATTAAAAAATATATGGTATTAAATTTTTTATATTTCCAAACTTACTTTACTTAATTAAATTATGTTTTTAATAACATCTTCTTTTAGGGAACATACAGCACTTACCATTAAACATAAAAGTAATTTATCTAGTTAAATAATTCTGTAATTTTATTGTTTAATTATATATAAACATGAAACAAATCACTAGAAACTTAATCATCTTTTAAGTCTCCTTGGAACATGCTACAGAAAATGGTACCTACCTATCTATATCATCTAAATGTACCATAAAAAACTTAGTTTAGAAAATATTATAGGTACATGTAATATTGATTTAACAAATTGTAGTATGTAGTAGAAGTAATCATATTTTTTGTATTTTAATATTACACAAAAAAATCCCAGATTTTTTTATTGGAAGCTTATGTACCTACCAATTATTCTCTTGTATTGTAAGGCAAGGTGACTAAAAAATTATGTTTTTGTCTCAGAAAAAAATATTGAACACAATCTTTTTATTTATTTGTCAAACAAACATCGACGAAGATACGATCCATTAAAGTTGCGCATCACACTTGCGTAAAATTTTTACTAAATAGTGACGTCACAAGCCCCCACTCCAAAACTTTGATCTCTTTGTCTATGTGATTTTTGTCTATGTAATATTCATTTAAATCCTATATGTAACAATAATTTAAAATATTAAAAGAAAATATGAATATATTATTTGCTTAGTGTATTTTTTTTTCTATAATACAAAAAGGTAGGTAGCTAAGTGAAGCTCTTGTATAAAAATATAGCTGTTAAAAAAATATATTTGTAAATTTTGGAGTTGTGGAGTCAAAAGTAACATCTTCTTAGTTATTCTAGCAGGCAGGTACCTAGTCACTTATGTTTTAAATTTGCAGGGATACGAATATGGAAGATCAGGAAATCCGTCAAGGAACACATTAGAAGAATGCTTGGCTGCATTAGATGGTGGAAAACATGCACTTACTTTCGCTTCTGGTTTGGCTACAACAAACACTATTGTAGCTTTACTAAACAAAGGAGATCATGTGCTATCTAGTGATGACGTCTACGGCGGCACTAACAGGCTATTTAGGTATTCCTAAGGATTATTCATATTCATAAGTTTCCTTTAATTCCGTCATTAGCCTATAATTTAATTACTATACATACTTAAAGTATTATATACATACATACATAATGTCACGCCTTTTTCCCTAATATTATTATGTACCTACTTCGAATATATCTAAACTTAAAGGTACCCGGAAAATGAATATCAACTATGACTAAGCCACAAATGTCGTCAAAACTTCCACGTTTCTATTAAAAAAGTTTAACTCACTAATGATAATACCCTTCATTTGATTTTAGAAATGTAAGCGCTAGACAAGGAATCGAAACCACTTTTACTGACTTCACAGACATTGAAAAAGTAAAAAGTGCCATTCAAGACAACACAAAGGTTAGTTAAAACATAAGTATTTCTATAATATTTTTAAGGCGAAACCAATTTAAAAACAATTGGTTTATGCAACACAATCAATTGCTTAGGCATAGGTACAAAAGGATTTACCTAAGCTACATGTCACTGAATCCAATTCAACTCAAAAATCATATTTATCATAACTAGCTATTTCTATAACCAATTACTAAAGCAAGACCGACAGCACGTCTGGTAAAAATACGGGAACGGTAATCCTGTGTATTTTTACACGGACGAGAAAAAAAAGAATGACTCCACCCCTCTAACTAGACTTTATGCCTTTCCGTCTTTCCGATGCTCCACACACATGACATTTCACTTACAGCACACTTATACACGACACGACACTAATGTCGTCGTCGTTGTCTCAAAGGCACAAAGTCGGAAAGGCACAAAGTCTAGTTAGAGGGGTGAAGTCCTTCTTTTTTTTCTCGTCCGTGATTTTAAATAAATATTATCACGAAAAATAAAATCCACCAAATTCCTACGTATTCATTTTCTAATCTACTGATTCCATCATTAAAGAGAATGACAATATAATTATATGACCCTTATAATGTATACAATCAGCCAAGTTCATTAATACTGTAGTGATAATGTTTATAACATAAAAAAATATCATAGATGACGAAGAAATCCGCACTATTAACATCTTATCGGAATGTGCTTATGTATGGCATGACAATTGATTAAACTGATACAATCTTTAACATAACAGAAACCGAAATGTTTAAATAAGCCGCTTTAAGCCGTTGTTATTAAAAGCGTTACGATAAGACATAATGATAACAATCGATTTGCCTATTGTCCGCTTCTACATATTTTACTACCATTGCATAACTTATAAACAACTAGCGTTTTTTATTTAAGTACATGAAAAGGTATTAAATTTTATTAAAACCTCTGTCTGTATCTCAAACAATGATAACAGTTTAGTAACAACAATGATTATTTACGTTCTGTTATGCATGCACGTTTTCAAGATAAATATTACCATGTTTTTAACATTGCATCATTCACTATTTGTCTAGTTGTAATGTATGCTATGTACCTACTTGAATGCATGAAATAACACTTCCAAGGTAGTTCTTTATTACAATAAATATATTTTTATGTGTACAAAGATGCTAAATAATTATATCTAGACCACGGACTAGTAAAAAAACGAACTCCGCGCCACTAACTAGACGTTGAAGCTCCGTAGGTGCTCCAACTTGACACTCAACTTGCGTCACACTTTAATATAAGTTGTCCAAATAACAGATTTCCGATATCTGGTATGTATCCTTAGGAATCTCAGTCACACATGTATAAATGTGGCTTGACGCCTGTAGAATGACAGCGCGGAGTCCTTTTTTAACCGACTTCAAAAAAAAGGACGAGGTTCTCAATTCGTCTGAATTTTTTTTTTACTAGTCCGTGATCTAGCTAGACACACAAACAATGTGTCCGATCAAGGTCGAAAAAAAACCAGGCGACACTACGCTATGTAAAAATATACCTATTACATACTAACGGTTACACGAAACGCTTAATAAACTCTATAAGTAGGTATCATCATATTATTATCGTCTTGGCCGTTGTTGAAGTTGTTATCCTTCTATCTACTATTGCCCAGCACTCATTCATGTTAAACGACTTGTATGTATGTGTTTTATATTTAAAATTATCAACTATGTAATGTACTACGTACTTAGAGGTAAATACATAGTATATACTGTTTACAGCTGATATGGCTAGAAACACCGACGAATCCGCTACTGAAAGTAGTGGATATTGCCGCAGTAGTAAAAGCAGCCAAAAGCCGCGGAGACATTCTCGTGGTTGTAGACAATACTTTCCTTACTCCATATTTGCAAAGGCCTTTGGAATTTGGAGCAGACGTTGTTATGTACTCATTAACGAAGTACATGAATGGCCATTCTGACGTTATAATGGGCGCAGCAGTTGTGAAAGACGATGCCTTGAACGACAAACTAAGGTTTTTGCAGAATTGTAAGTATAAGTTTGGAATATTTATTTTATACTAGCTTCTGCCCGCGGCTTCGCTCGCGTGGTACATCGATGAAACATAGCCTATATGTTATTCGGGTGTATGAGCTATATTATTCTAAAGTTTCATTAAAATCCATTCAGTAGTTTATTTGTAAAAGAGTAACAAACATCTATCCATACATACAAATTTTCAGATTTATAATATTAGTAGGATAACCTATATTCTACAAGTCATATATTTTTGTTAAAAAGTTCCTACACACCTACTTACATTTTTTAACTAATTCTAAGATAGATTGAATAGATTGTTCTATCTCGCTATGTACTTATGATTGATGATAACAAGTTCCATTTATGGTACCTATTCAGTCATACGTTTCTTACGTACCTACGTATGGAGGATTTCAACGCTGTTAGTAGTTAGTTGGAAAAACACTTACGGCTATCTATGACAAATTTCCGCATTATGTCACTAAAAAAAACATTGGTATTCATTGGAGAACCCGAAAGACTAATAATTATTCCTGGTATACTCAACGGGAATATCACTGTAAAATCTATGAAATGTTTTGTAAATTAACTCTGAACATTATTACATAATACTTCTAGTTAAATCAAAATGTGTCCCATGTTCAAATATGCATAACAGTATGTTATGTATTAAATTTACTGGATCGATGGCGCATTCGGTGGTGACATGCGCCAAGAGTTGCGGGTTCGATCCCCACCCAGGACATACATTCGTCTGATGAATACCTACTAATGTTTATTCTGTGTCTGGGTGTTAATATCTGATATATAAGTATGTATTTGTAATACCACTGTTGGTTTTGATATCAGTAACTCAAGTGCTTAAGCTACTTACCACAGAGTCTGGTCAATGTATACCGTATGTGATGTTGTCTGATATTTATTTAAAAAAATATATATTTTAGCTATGGGCGCCGTTCCGTCTCCGTTTGACTGCTACATGGTGAACAGAAGTCTGAAAACTTTGGCGCTTCGCATGCAACGGCACAGGCAATCGTCGTTCACGGTAGCTAACTGGCTGCTAAAACATCCTAAAGTTGTCGAAGTTATGCATCCAGGTACCTACGTAATTCCAAAATTATATTAAATTTAATATTTATGTACTTACATTAATATTACGTTTATTCTCGTCGATTTCGGCAACAGCGATTAGACTAAGGAAAATACTGATGTTTAAATTTTTTCTTAGATTAATAACAAAAAAAAGGCAAATACAAAACTGTAATAGTTATTCAAAGTCTAAAACAATACATACAGGTTTAAGGTGTAAAGGTTATAGTGCAAATTTTACATATTTATCATTTAAAATTCCATTCTAATCACCAATACAAAGGATCCTTTCTCTAACTCGACAAATTATTCAAGGGTACCTACCTATACTCGAAATTATAATTATTATTTTGTGTATATTTAACCAATCATTTTATCAATTTCAGGTTTACCATCGCACCCGCAACATGAAATAGCGAAGAAGCAAATGAGTGGGCATTCCGGTGTATTTAGTTTCAACCATACAGGGGGTCTGAAGGAATCGAGGAAATTCCTTAGTGCCCTGAAAGTATTTACCCTTGCTGAAAGTTTGGGAGGGTACGAAAGTCTCGCAGAGCTGCCGTAAGTACTTGTACATATACATACACAAAAACTTTTATACCGGTTGTAAATATTTTTTTGTAAATATTTTTTTAGGTTGTAACTGTTTTTCGCAATTTCGTTGCAAGCACGATAATACTAGTGTAGACATTTTTAGTCATGGTTAAAGTGGAATATAGAGAAGCCATTAATAGTAATTATGCCGAATACCAAATTGCGAATATTCAGTTTTGTGCAGGCGATAGGTTTTGACATATGCACTATGTGATCTAATTGCGTGCGATAACTACATACGACGTGCGAATAGATCGTGTCGTTCGTTGTTTGTAACATCTTGTTGTTACCATATTGTGTAAATAAAAACAAAAAACTCATATTTATTCTCGAAAAGCTCAAAAAATTGTGTCACCATTTATTAACAAATCGCCTTTTTAAGCATATAAATTATATATAGACGTAATATAACGGCAGCCGTCTACCGAATAGTGAAAAATTGCCGGATAGGCCGAATATCGAATAGTAGTTGAATATTCGTGTCATTTCTAGTGAAAGCAATTATAATAAAAAAGGTGACCATAATGTAGGTAAAACGTAACAGAATTCGTGGTACACAAATCCGAGTGTCACCTGGTAGACATTTTATATTAACCCTACCAAGTTTACAATGCCTACATGACATTTTTTTAATGTTACAGATTGCTGATGACACACGCATCAGTCCCAGCTCCTCAAAGGGCCGAACTTGGTATCACGGAGTCACTAATCCGACTCTCCGTTGGTTTAGAAGATCCGGAAGATTTGATCGCAGATCTGGAGAAAGCATTTAATGAAGCCTTTTAATATTATTTTAGGCCTCATTAAACTTATGTAAGTACTACATACTTACAACATAGAGATATTCGAATCATTGTAACGCAAATTGTTGACGGGGGCGTTGGTGTTCACAACACTTAGTTCTTAATCTCAAGGTGTATTACTGTTCATATATACTATGTAATATAATCTCAAGAATCCGGACCGGTTTTTTAGATTTTTGTTTCTACCGGTTTATCGATCGCGTAATAATACCTCTCAAGAAGGTAGATGCAAACAAATATTTTTTTAAATTAATAACATCAAAAAATATATTTGAAAGTTTCGATAATCAGGTTGGGGTAATCATCTTTTTCAAAAGATACATCTTTGGGACTTTGAAGAGTCTATAAATAATAATTCGACATCATTAAATGTTCAGTTATCGGTAACCTATCACATATTAACCCAGATAATCGGTTTATAGAAGTTATTTACATTTACACAACATTATAATAAGATCTCGATTATCTCTTAAATTTTAGAACTGCAATAATATTGCGCTTATAGATTTAATAAGTAATATTATCTGTTTTATTTGTTACTTTTGAACCAAGTTCAGTTGATATGGTGTGTTTATAATATAATATATTATTTCTTTGAGTAAAAGCTATAAATATTTAGTACGTCAGAATTGTTCCTTTGACAGATTGTTGTTTATTATTCTATTGTTGAAATTAACTATTTATATACATATATCACATGTTACCGCTTTTATTAAGTAATTTTAACGTCAGTGATATATCTGCATTCCTGTTATTATCAGATATAAACAGCCTCACAGTGCACTTAACTAATACCACATAAATACAAAGATAAGAAAGACATAAAAGATCTGATCTACAGTAATAGATAATAATGTTTGTTAAAATTTAATTATTGTTGTTGTAATAAATTACGATACAATATTATAGATAATACAATGCAATAATTTATAAAATGTATTTTATATTACAATGTACCTACATCGCGAATTTGATTGCAGCTTTAATAAAGTGATATATTAAGAGTTAATTATACAGTACGTCTTTACAGTTCTATAATGTTATGGAACAAATTGTATATGTCGCGCATAAGTATCCGTAATTTAGTTAGTATCTAAATCAGCAGTCTTAATGAGTACCAATCATTCAATCTGAAAGCCTATTTGGAATTCAAATGTAGACAGTCGTATCGTCAATTAATACACAATAGACCTATTTAGCATAGTTCAAGTGAGGCTGACCTGCGCATCGGCTATGAATCTGTAACGGTATTATTGTATATATTCAAAGAGGAAAACAAATTATCTACGTTATATTTTGACTTATATACTTAATATTGATATGTAACACCTATTCCTTTTTATATTGTTATGTAACATCGTGTACGTTGTTAAATGTTGAATTAAGTAAAAAAAATATTTATTATTCGAAAGTTTATAATATTTTGGGTACCTGTACCTACCTATTAAATCTACTTAATTATTGCCATAATATTTTCATTTACATTCCCATATTTCTAAAAATCCTTAGTGATTCTGCTCTGATTCTGCCTTAGTGAATCCTTAGTGATCCTAATGTAAAGACACATACCTACATATCCTCCAATCCCCGATGGAGTAGGCATAGTATAAAACTCCTTAAACCGCATTTTGACTGACTGACTGCCTTGTTCGTCTAGTGGTAGCATGCGCCGCTTAAGGACCAAGAGGTCCTGGGTTCAAATCCCGGGTCGGGCCAAAAAATTTGTGGCTGGGTACTTCAATATTGAAATTACTCAGTAACAGCCCGGAGTCAGGAAGTTGGCGGTTTAATCACCCCCGTGCTCGGAAAGCACGTTAAGCTGTTGGTCCTGCGCCTGACCTCTCTCCGGTCATGTCGAATTGCCGTCTAACCGGACAATGAGAGTGAAGGAATAGAGAGTGCACTCATGTTTGTGCATACACTTGTGTACTATAATATCTCCTGCGCAGTTGGCTAATCCTTTTGAGATTGGCCGCCGTGACTGATTTTGGTTAGGAGGACATTTATTTTATTTATTTAAACCGCATTTTGAAATGATGTTAGAGTTGTTTACTTAGATGGACAATTGTGAAAAATTTGCATCTACACAATCACAAACCCAAAATATAACAATGTAATATATGGTATTAAATATAGGGAAGTACCAGTACGTCATTCTAAGAAAAACTTCCTGCTATGTTATGGAAAAGACAGAAAAATGTGGGATTTTCATGCAATATGGACAAAAAGTCGTTAAATTATATGAAATTAGAAAACAAACAATATGCATGTTTTAACATTTATAAGGTAAATACCCCTGTGATGGACAAGGAGCCTGTAATGGACAAAAAAAAAAAAAAATTGATAAAATAAGGAAAATAATCAATTTTGTTATAGTGGGAACATTTTACCATAAAAAAAAGTCATCTGGCTGTCAATGTTTGACGTTTCATTCCCTTAACTTCGTTAATTACAAAATGGCATAAGATATTGTATGCTCGTGTCATTGGAATAACAAATCAGTGGATTTTGTAACGAAAGTTGTTAGTGAGGTAGGTGAACATTTGTCTTTTCAATTTGTTATTGTTTTATGTGAAACCCAGTTTGTTTTCTTGGTTCGGTTAACTATGAAACAAATGTAAAAACGTACTATGCTGTTACTCCTGAGAGGTTATGGTTTAGGTTATTTTGCTAATGTTTATTACTGGTATTCCGAAGTTGAATAGTTGCAATAATGAACAAATGTCCAAAATATTTTTTTTTATTCTTTATTAATATTTTGAATTGATTTCTCTTTTTTTAATATTCTTTATTAAAAGCTAGTTGAGAAATGTAAAAATTTTGATACCTACCAGTAATGGACGTGTGTGTCCATTATTGGGTATTCCATAGAAATCCAATTATGGACTAAAAAGTAAAAAATAACAAATCTTTTAATATTATATAGGCCGCGGTCGCCCAGCCACCACGGCCCACTATGTTGGACGTGCAGAGATGCAGCGACAACTCAATGATGAGAGAAAAGAAAAGCTGCGACTCCACCTAGAGGAGCAAATGCAGACAAGGGAGCGATTGGCCCGGGCTGCACGTGCGAAGGCTGGCTATGGAGTTGCTCTCACTCCAGATTACGAGAGCTTCTCTGTAGCCGAACTACAGAAAGTGGCGGACCAGGACGCCGATGAAATCATTTTGTTGGCGTCCAAATCCTCAAATTTGAAGGGAACATACCAGAAGGAGTTCAAAAACAGGGCTACAAATCTGAAGGCAGTTTTTGAGAAGTTATCCAGGCGTCAAGCTTCGGAAGAGACAGTCTGGCTGCAGGCTACCAACACCGGCTTGCAGTCTGAGCTGAACGAGCTCAAAAGAGAGGTCGCAGTGCTTCGGGCCTCTTTTGCAAGGGATGATAAAGCGCCAATATCTTCATCTTCGGCGCCGTCGCCCATGGAGGTGGTCGATTTGACTCCAGCGACACAAAGGAGTCCTGCGTCGCAGAGTGCCCCCACAGACGTGGTGGCAATACTAAATAAATTCAGTATGGAGGAGAGGGCCTTCACAAGAGCCCTCTTCGAAGGCATCGAGGACCGGCTGAACCTGGAGAAGCGTATTCGGGCGCCACTTGCGGCGGACCGCAATAAACAGCCGGTCGTCGTACTAAAGCGGCTTAAGGTTCCCGAACCCCCAAAACACAACGGGGAAAAAAGGCGCCCAAGACGTCAGGAGCGTCTATCCCGACGTCAACACCAGGCTCCTCACCACCTAAGGAGCCAAGTCCAGCGACCCCACTAAACGAGGACCCCTGCTGCCGTCCAACACCCCCGCCAATGAGGGGTGGTCAACAGTCGTGCGAAAGGGAAAGGGCAAGGGCAAAAATCTTCTGCCCCAGCCCCCGCCCCCACTCCGGCGAAGAAGAAGGCCTCTAAGCCCATGCCTCCGGCACAAACCGCAGCCCCTGAAGCCAAAGACCCCCAAGTTGAGACTGGTCTCCCCAAAATCCGCCGCAGTGATAGTGACCATCACTGCGGAGACCCAGCATCAGGGGGCCACTTATGAATCGGTCCTGTGCACAGCCAGGGCAAAAAGGGACACCACCGAGCTTGGCCCTGCCCGCTGTCGTGCGACTCAGACAGGCGCCCGGAAGTTCGAGTTTCCGGGTGCCAAGAGTGCGGAGCTGGCAGCTGTCCCAGAAGGAGTGAAAGTATCGAGGCCACAAAAAATAAGTGTGACCAGCCGGTGCACAAAATAACAACATGCAGCCAAAAAGCCACTGCGCTGTCTGCGCGGAAAGCGGGAGGTCTGCGGGCCATATTATGGGAGGGAAGAACTGCGTCCCTCCCACCTAGAAGGGCAAGCTGCGGGCACCGATCCAGCCCGCACCAGCCGAAGTGTCGGCAATGGAGATTGCAGTGACTGACAATGCCTAGGTCACTGCAATTTACTACAGACGAACGTCTACCACTGCAGGTCTGCCCAGGACATGCTGTCCCAGGCAATGGCCGAGTGGTTGACAGACGTTGCGGTGGTCGCTGAGCCATACTTCATCCCCGATCACTGGATGGGTGGCTCAGTGGCTGTTATTCGGCGGGCGTCGAGCGACTCTCCCTCCCTTTCGCTTGTGGAAAGGGGTACGTTACATGTTGCCATCAACTGGGGGGGGGGGGGGGGGGGGAGCTAACAATAATTGGTGTTTAGTTCGCCCCCAGCAGATCCCTGCAGGATTTTGAGAATTTTCTTGCCTCCGTTTCGGCAACGGTGGGTCGGCTTTCTTTTCGCGAGATTTTGGTGGCTGGCCTTTTTAACGCCAAGGCGACGGCCTGGGGCAACACGACCACGTCCTGTGATAGGCGTGGCCAGCTGTTAATAAATAAATGTACTATCCAAATTTAATACCCTACATTTTAATTTATAACTGAGTGTCCATATAAGGTTCTTGTTTATTACTGGGTGTCCATATAAGGTTCTTGTTTATTACTGGGTGTCCATAACTGGATTTTCCCTGTCCATTACTGGAGAAAAAAATATGAGTTTTAATTTATTAATTTTATCAAAACTAATTAAAGTATCTTACATTAAATACAGTAGACGTATAGAATAAAGACAAAACTTCTTATTTTCACCACATTTTGTGTTCAAACTTGCACAGACAAAGTGACATTTCTGAAATTCTAAATTTTTCACACTAAAGTGTCCATTATTGGTGCGTTTACCTTATAAGAAAGTTTTGAAATGGAATTAATATTATAGAACTGGGGAATATGTTTTTTATTTTTTATTTATGGTAAACATATGACTCTGAAGTCTTAGTAACCCATACCCTATTCAGATTTAATAGCATGACCCGTCATTTATTCGATTATGTGTAATTGTTGTATTGCAAATTGCGTTCCTATAAGTCAGCAGAAGAGGTAAATCACGAATAACGTTTTTCGTATAGTCGGCGCTGCAATGACGATATGGGGTTTAAAATCAGACATTAGTTAGCTAAAATCTGCTGAAACAATAACATGGGTATTATTAGAACTGACGATAATATAGATTTTTTTATCGACCACCCACTGGCAAGATTATCTATACTTATAATAAATCTGTAGAGAGGTCAATTCTGTACATGAAATATATTTTCAAAATAACTATCAGGGGGTGATTAGTGATTGATACTGATGCCAAAAATGCAATAAGTAAAATTTTTGTCTGTCTGTCAGTCTGTATGTTCCTTATAGAAACAAAAACTACTCGACTGATTTTAATGAAACTTGGTACAATTATTCTTCATACTCCTGGGCAGGTTATAGTATATTTTTCATCACGCTACAATCAATAGGAGCAGAGTAGTGAAGGGAAATGTTGGGAAAACGGGAGAAGTTACTAAATTTTTTAAGCTTCCGTCGCGTGTGCAGACTTAATGGTTAAAGTTACATAGAAATCATTTATGACGGAAATAGTCTTTATAATATTAACCATAAACGCGGGTGACACCGCTGGCACAGCTAGTTGTATCATATTATTTTACTGATTGATGCTATACTAAAATAAAACTGCAGGTTTTTATATTAAATTTTATTCCTCACGATCTTTGGACTTTATGTTATTTTTGTTGGCAATTGACTAATCAATCGAGTAAATAATATTACTTTGGTATCTAAATATTACTTTAAAGTGAGAAAAATAAATACAATATTGTTGATTGTAATGAAAATGTACATTATATAACCGTTCCGTAGCATTAAAATTAATTAACACTTCTTGGAAAATTGACACCTCGATCGATTTGTGTTTTTGTTTTTTCAATTAAATAATCAAGGTATGGTGGTACTAAGAAATATAATAAAATCAATCGATTTTGGTACTTCAGTACATATGTTACCAGCAATGTGTATAATCCAGGCATTCTATACAATACCTAGACCAGCTATACTCAATGGGTGTTCCGCGGAACCCTGGGGTTCCGTGAAGCCTTTCTGGGGGTTCCACAAAAATTGGTACTGATCATAAATATCATAACTCCTGGGGGAAAAAAGTCGATATATATTAGATTTAGGAAGTTAACTCAAGATAGACAGGTTGTTAGAGCACCTAGCAGGCCCCCCCCCGCCGGGGTCCTCGGTTTGTCATACCGGGGGGGCTTAGTAGGCCCTGACGTGGCAGGGCTGAAGCGAAGAGGGACCCCTGAGCTGAGGGACGACTAGCAAACGAGCAGTTGCGGCGGTCCGGCCGTATTCAGGCACCCTGCGGCCGGACCAGGATTGCCGAGGAAGAGGAGGAGCTGAGTGTTATCGTTGCTCGCCTCCCTATCCTCGGCAACCCGACAGGGGCGCGCTGGGTCGCGTTGTGGTGGGTCGCAAAGGGATCGAGCGTCTCGATGCTCTCCCTTTGCGACGACAGGGCTCTGCCCTCAATTTGGGTCGCCGGGCGGAAGGCGGCCCCTTTGATGAGACGCTCTCCGCGTGCCCGTCTGGCTCAGCAGAGGGCACAGCGTGAGAGTGGGCCCACAACACCGGTCAAGGGGATGATCGGCGTCTGAATCCTGGGCGGAGTGGTTGAGACATGCTGGGTGGCCTAGCATGTCTCGACGCGCGCGCGTGCTCGGTGCTGTTGCGTCCGACGACTGTTGTCGTGGGCTGTACAGCATCGACCAATGCCGCGCGAGGTGGGCCGCGTAGCGCGGCAAGCGCATTACCGGAGGAGCAGTCGTATAGTCCCGACAGTGGGGATACAGGCTCCTCCGGAACTGCGCCGCTGGAGGCCACCTTGGGGTTTAGTCGGTTCGAGTCCGACACACCGCCCTCTGGATCCCCATCCAGAGGGTGACGGCTCGTGGAAGTTCCCCAAGTAAAAAAAAAAAAGCATCAAACAGGTCCCCCCGCTGGGGTATTCGGTTTGGCGTACCGGGGGGACTTAGTAGGCCCTGGTGCAGGACAGGGCCGAAGCTAAGAGACCTCGAGGTGAGCTGCGACTGCTCGGCATTTCCCACCGAGCAGTTGCAGACGATCGGCGTCTGAATCCTAGGCGGAGTAGTTGAGACATGCTGGGTGGCCTGGCATGTCTCGACGCGCGCGCGTGCTCGGTGCTGTGCATCCGACGACTGATGGCATGGGCTGCACAGCATCGACCACCGCCGCGCGAGGTGAGCCGCGCAGCGCGGCATGCGCACTACCGGAGGAGCTGTCGTATAGTCCCGACAGTGGGGATACCGGCTCCTCTGGAACTGCGCCGTGGGAGGCCACGTTGGGGTTTTAGTCGGTTCGAGTCCGACACACCGCCCTCTACTTCCCCGAGCAGAGGGTGACGGCACGTGGGAGTTTCCCCAACTAAAAAAAAAAACTAGCAGGTAGAAAGTTCTACCAATGATTAAAATTATCTGTCTTTTTAGCGTCCTATATTTTTGTTATAAATATTATCCTAATAAAATTTTGAGTTGACTCAAATATATATTTTTTTTATTTTTTTGCTTTAATATTAGCACACGTCTGAAAAATTTCGAAACCCCGTCTGTCTGGTTTATTATTTTTTTAATTCTTTAAATATTAATCTACTTGGACCATCCTGGGCTGAAGTCTTGTCAGCCAGTCGCGGCACCGGCCGCAGCGGCCGAATTAGGATTGCCGAGGAAGAGTAGGAGGTGGGTGTTGTCGTTGCCCGCCTCCCTATCCTCGGCAACCAAGCAGGGGCGCACTGGCGATGGGTTGCGGTGGGCGCAGGAGCACTTCCCGCGCGTACAGGGCTTCGCCCTCAATTTGGGTCGTCGAGTGGAAGGCGGCCCCCCCCGCGGCGGCGGATTTCTGGGCGGAGTAGTTGAGACATGCTGGGTGGCCTAGCATGTCTCGACGTGCGCGCGAGCTCGGTGCTGTGCATCCGACGACTGACGACCATGGGTTGCACAACATCGACCACCATCGCATGAGGTGGGCCGTGGTACCACCGGGCCGCCGAGGTGGTAGCGCGGCAGCCGCACAACGGAGGAGTTGTCGTATAGTCCCGGCAGTAGGGATACCGGCTCCTCCAGAACTGCGCCGTGGAAGGCCACTCCATATGGCCACCATGGGGTTTGAATCCGACACACCGCCCTCTGAATCCCCGTTTAGAGGGTGAAGAATCGTGGTTCCTCAAGTAATAAAAAAGGCGTGGCAAGTTTTCAGCTTGCCTCAAATACCTACCCAAAAATTGGTGCCAGCTCTCGGACCACGATGACAGAACATTACCGGGGCGTGACTGACAAGTAACCAGCGTAATGACGCAGGATTGATTCGACTGCAACTCGCCTACAAAAGAAAAGGCTTGTACTTCCACTTCATACATGAATTTTAAAGATATTTTTTTAAAAGCCAATTATGTACTTATTTTTTCTATTAAGGCTTTCGCCAATTTTAATAAAATGTATGGACATATTCGTTAAAATAACAGCTTATCAACAATCTGCCACTGTTGTCATTATTGTGGATCAGAGGTTATTCACAGCGAGTAATGTAAAAGTTATTATTTAGTTAAACAATCTGGTTATCTCCCTGAATCCGGGATAAAGTCCATTAATAAAAATCATTTGATATTTTGAAACATAAGTACCTTTCGTTTCTTTGATGTAAGAAGTATCGACGACAGAATAGTGTCGAAGAGTGTAATAAAATACCACTTCAAACTGGTTTGGAATTGAAGAATTAGATATTTCATGAAAAATATTTGTTTTTTAATTGTTGAAGTATGTGTATTATTTTATTTTACTTAAAATTTTAACAGTATCTTTAATATATAACTTTTATGAACATAACAAACTAACCATAAACTAACTAATATTAGGGTTAGGGTTGTTATTAGTGATGCCGTACGATAGTATATCGATAGTCTATCGATAGTTGACGTCATATCAATAGTATCGATAGTATCGATAGCTTAGATCCAGGCAATACTATTGCATGAGAGCAATACTATCGATACTATCCATAGTATTGTTGGCCACGAAGAATAAACTATCGATAATATCGATACTATCGATAGTATTGTTCCTCGTAAATAAAAAACTATCGATAGTATCGATACTATCGATAGTTTGGTGATATCTAACCATAGTACTATCGATACTATCGATAGTATTGCAAGTCATCAATAGTATTACCCCAATTTGGGCTCGTAGTATCGATAGGCCTATCGATATTCTAAATGATTTTCGAGGTCAACTATCGATAGCGAAACTATCCATAGTTCGGCATCACTAGTTGTTATGGTAGGTAGGTACCACCATTGGAGGTCAGCGGGTGATGAGCGCCGGGGATGCCCCACCTGCCACCACCCTCCCCCCCGGTAGAATGACGGTACATAACTGCGTTCGCCGCGTCAAAAAAAAAAGATAGGTAGGTAGGTAAAAACCTAGGGAGTTTGTCGTAGAGCGCCAAGTGCTATCCGCCGCCGTTGGGCAGGCCTTCTTTTACATTACTCGTCTGTGGGCCTTCTCGCTGCCATCCGTAGTCTATTCCCGCTCGACGTCGAAGGCGAGGCCGCCGTGGCGATGGTGTCTAGCCCAGTGGCGCCCTACAGGAGGAGGCTTCGAATACTCGTGTGGTATCTGTGCCTGTCGTAGTAGGAGGCGACTAAAAGGGCTTTTGTAATTTTTTAAAGAATGATTATAATAAATGGTACATAATCGTAAGAGTTCAAATATCTCGTGGCTAAATAAGTCTGATGTGAGTTACAAAACAAATTAAAAAAAGATAAGCTAATGCGACTTCGGAGGTTTTCACTGCCGTACGACGATTTATGGGTGTAGCAAAATATCTTGAAAACTAACTGAAACATTTCCATCTCACGTATAAAACATTATTGAAAAATATAAGCTTACAATATATTTTTTACTCTATATTTTATTATATTACACAGGCCAACAAAATAACACTTTTTGTTTGGTGCCGAAATCATTTATATTTTTTTTAACTGATCAGTACCAGCCTAATACAATTCTGTTATAAACATTTTTCCGTCACGTCAGATTTTTTAGTAATTTGACTACAAACTTTAAAAAATAAGCTATTTTAACGATTTTTGTCGATCTATTTAACAGCATAGAAATTATTGATGTTTAAAATTAATAAATCTCTTTAATAGTAAAAATATTTAATATTTGAATGCTTTTTAAATTAAAATTGTATTATTTTTCTAAGCAAAGATATGGGTAGATAAGATTTTCTATTTTTTTTCATACATTGTGAGCTGTACATCTACTGTATAGTATGGACGAATTCTTTATTGCATTCTAATGCGTATATTTGGTCTGGCGTCAACATAGCAATATAATTTATACTATTAATAAAATCATTATTACTTTCTATAAACGATGACAAGTATTAGATATTTAGTATTAATGAATTACCTAATATATCAATACTAAAGCCAGGCCTGATAGCCAGATTTCGTAACTTTGTTATCAAATATCTCAAAAATGTGACGTGATAGGCAAATTTGGATAGTTGTATCTGGGTCAACTGTTACTGATTTATCAAAAAAGCAATGATATGATTCTGCACCAAAAACACAGTTGACCTGTGTTATGTACTGTATATCTTACATAAAATTCATATTATTATTATTTCAATAATATAATTTAATATTAAAATATTTAGGTAACTTAATCAGCAACTTAATTATTCTATCAAATCAGTGACATAGTAATAAATCATATTTTATATATTTTGTACTGCACGTAGGTACGCAGGATCACGGGGTGGGGCCGATGATATACCTATACAATAATTTAATCTACTTTATCTTCAAAGTATTCAGAGATACTATACTTAGTAGCCTTTTGTAATGAGAAATTTCTTTAACTTGATTTCGAACGATTTGATGTTTTATATGTTTTTAATGTGGTTTGGTGCATCGTTATAAATTTAATTTAGTATGATATTTACGTATTCTTCTGTAGTGTAAATGCGCTCGTGATGCATAGGCGCACATTAAATCTTGCTGAAATCAGTGTCATTTGGCAAAAAGGAATGGTCGGAAAAAAGAACAACACTTAATTACTATGACGTCAGAGAGTGGAGAAAATCAAAAGTTGGATTTATCAAAAAAAAAGCAAAGGTGTTTTATTAACATTTTCAGAAGATTTTTAAGTGCTTTGGCCCCAGGAAAAATTCATTTATTCATTCCTCAGGCAAAGCTCGATGATCTACAATCTATGTTCAAATTAATACCTGAAGACTGTCATGGATTCTTTAATTACCTATAGGGAAACAGCAATATCAACGAGGATATTGATGGATACTGGTCATCTCTTGACTTTGACTTGGAGGAGAATGAAGGAAATTGATTTTTTCCTATTTCATTTCAAAATTAGGTTTACTTATTTTGTTTTTTATTAATAACTAAATTTCCAGTCAAAGGGTAGGTTTGGGTCCATTTTGAGAATTTAAAAAGAAATACTTGTCTTTGCAAACTTAAGTTAATTGTAAGGACTCGACCCACATTTCACTTAATATCTCGAAATCTATTTAAAATATGTTTGTTTAGTTGATGGACAAATAAAATATACTCTATCATTTTAAACATTAATATAAAAAATATTTTGTGCCAGTTAAATTACAGCTAAAACTTTAAACTCTCAAGTCATAACTCAATATTGACTTCGTGTGGATCGAGTCTTTTCTGTTTAACTACGTCCACTTATACTTATTTTACCTAGTTAAATAAAATGTATTTATACCAGTCATTTTATCTAGTCCTTATTAACGACTCAAGCCTGTCTGAGTCGATTTGGTTATTTGATAATTAAATGTACTGTTCACCTAAACTAATTTTTCTGAAATAAGTATCTCACGTGTTTTGAGTCGTTTCTGTGAAACAAAACGAATTATTTGTTTCATTAAACCTAAAACACAGAAACGACCTAACCTGTTTGAGTCCTTTTAGTAATTTGATAAAAGGATATTTCCAATCAAAACCGA
Source organism: Glyphodes perspectalis (assembly GCA_951394215.1). Lineage (NCBI taxonomy): Eukaryota > Metazoa > Arthropoda > Insecta > Lepidoptera > Crambidae > Glyphodes > Glyphodes perspectalis. The sequence goes on along the minus strand of OX596200.1, from coordinate 13,021,243 downwards.
TTCTTAGAAAGTGTTTGGGTTTATTTTGGTTTATTGATTATAAGAACACACTCAAAGAAATACATTACTTAAAAACAATTTAAGCGGATAAAATTCGTTCAGCAAATAGGTACAGTAGAAACTCGATTATCCGGCCCTCAGTTATACGGATTCGCGATTATCCGGACTATCGACCGCGACCAATATATTAAATAAATAATATTAATAATATTATTTTTTTAGTTAGTTACCAATATTAGGAGTCATAAAAACCGTAAAGCTTGTATGAAAATGATTATGAATTTTGAACAGGCGAGTGGCGTGAAGTTTAGTTAGTTAGCAATTGTTACTCCGCTCTGACGTACGTATCAAGTTTACCTAGGTACATATTTCAAAACGTCAAAGCGTAAAAGACTGTTGTTATCGCTGAAAGACAAAATAAATATTATTAATTCATTAAAAAAAAAGGAGAAGCTGGTCGTAAGTTAGCTGATAAGTATGGTGTAGGTACATCCACGATAAGTGATATTAAGAAGAATACCGATTAAATTTTGTTATACACCTGTAAATTAGATAGTGAAGACGGGAGTAAACATCGGAAAATGATGAAGAAACCTGAAAAATGAACTTTTAGAAGACGCTTTATATCGTTGGTTTTTACAAAAACGATCAACTGGACAACCGTTATCTGGTCCTTTACTCTGTGAAAATTATTTTAATTACAGTTAAATAGTACATTTGTACAATGTATGTAGGATCTCTTAATAATTTCTTAATAAACATTGATTTTCGTTAATATGTATCTGTTATTTTTAATAAACACAACATTATGCACTACATATGCACAAAACTCGCTATTCTTCATACATTCGATTATCCGGATTTTCGATTATCCGAATGCCTAACGACAACAATTAGTCCGGTTAATCGAGTTTCTACTGTACCTACATGTTGTGTGCTCGGGGTGGCAAAGAAATCTAGTTTCTGTTTACATTTTAATAATGATTTTTTTACTAATATATTTTGTCCCATGTTGGTCGGGGACTAAAAAATAATGTGCCAACTGTGTCTCTTGCCTAGCAAGTCGTAAAAGGCGACTAATGGTATATCGGGTTTTGGGTATGTGATTGTGTAGGCGACAAGCTAGCCACTTGTCACTACTTTTTCACAATTTTCTATCTAACCTAGCCCAATTTTGTTTTTGGCTGAATGTGGTTGGTTAAAGGGGCCTGCTGCCCCATTGACTCTGACTACCCCTTCGGGGAATATGGGCGTAATGTTATGTATGTCTGTACTAAAATATAGATGTGATTATATTGAGTACGACGGCATACTTAACTCAATCATGGTCAATGTGTGGTTTGAGTCCTTTCTGCTCAACTACTTACGTCCAATTATAGAATGAATGAAGTTTAATGTCTTGTTACAATCTGATCTGTATGGGAAGTACTATGTTGTAATATATTAGGTACTACTTTTATTTACAGATGACTCTTCGCTGGGGCATCGTAAGTGCGGGTAAGATCTGCCACGACTTCGTGAACGCGTTCCACAGTTACCCTGATGTGGGGGACCAGGTGATCGCTGCGGTGGCTGCACGCGACAAGAGCCGCGCGGTTGAGTTCGCTAAGCTGCACAACATCGCGAAGGTCTTCGATAGTTACCAAGCGATGGCGGAAAGCAATGATATCGGTAGGTAGCTTTAAATGTTCATGCTTTTTTTAATTAATTCATTACCCATGGGAAAGTATTATTGGTATTTACAAAGTCTTGGTTTCTAAGAGCTGTATATGAGCTACATTCCATAGTATCTACGTACCTAGATAAAATCACGCGTCTCAGGTGTGGTGGGGTGTTGGTTTAAACCTGGACACGTGCCTGACGATAGGCACACTGACAGTCCTCTGTGCAGAGCGTACATGGAGGCGGAGGAAACGGTGGCGCATGTACTCCTCGAATGCACCGGCGTCGCCCAGATCCGCAAGGAGACTCTGGGTTCACCAGGATCACTCGCGGATGCCCTGAGAAGACTGGGAAGATTAATCTGCTTTTGGAGGGAGGTGGGCTTGCTGGAATAACCAGCCACCACGGCTCACGTACAATGGTCCACTCCAAGGAATAAGTGCGGAAACCATCCCCGTTAACATAGAATAGTGCCTGATGATTTTTCATTCCTAAATGCATATTTATACCGCTATCTAGATGGCGTGGCAGTGGCGTAACTACAGGATTATATCGTTTGGTTTGTCTTTAATTATTGTCATTCCTTAGATGTCGCCTACGTCGGTGTATTGAACATGGACCACTACAATGTCGCCAGGCTTTTCCTGGAAAATGGGAAGCATGTATTGTGCGAGAAGCCGCTGTGTTTGAACTTGAAGCAGACGCAAAGTCTGGTCAACTTGTCCAAGAAGAATAAGCTGTTTCTGATGGAGGCGGTCTGGTCCCGGTTCTCGCCCGCCTATATCGCTTTGCAAAAGGAGATTCAAGCGGGGACTCTCGGAGACTTGAAGCATGTAGATGTTACTTTTGGAGTTCCGATTGAGACGGTCGATAGACTGAGGTAAAGTAATCAATCCACAATTTTTGTTATTATGTAGGTAATCCCATGTTGGTCTAGGACTCAAAAAGAATTTACCAACTGTGTTCCTTGCCTAGCATGTAAAAGGCGACTAATGGTGTATTAAGTATTGGACTTGCGATTATAAAGGTGATGAGTTACAGTTAGTCATTTGTCACTACTTTTCATAATCATTTTCCATCTAGTGTTACTCGATCTTTGGTTTTGTACATGTGGACTCTACCTCTTCCTTCGGGATTGCAGGCGTGATGTTATGTATAAAGGTATGGAGATTAATGGATGAAAGTGGATAACAAATATTTTTATAAGAAATTCTGTAAATTGAGTTTTAAATTTATACCAAAATAAATACAAGATAAGCATTAAGGCAATAGGCATTCAGTAACATAATAGGTAGGGTACGGTAGGGTATACAATGTTTGCTGTTTCTTTAAAAAATATGCTGATCTATATTAAACCAACAAGGCTTTATTTACATATAAATAATTTATTTTGTTGATGATAAATAATAAAATATATCTACCCATTTCATATTTTACAGAAAGAAGGAACTCGGTGGCAGCGCTATCATGGATATTGGCATATACGCATTCCAATTCGCTCAGTTCTGTTTTAAAGATGAACCCATTAAAGTAACTGCTACTGGAAAACTTAACGAATTTGGTGTAGACATTCTGGACACGGTAATTCTTGAATACGAAGGCGATAGGCGAGCAGTACTTAATGTTGACTTACGAGTCAAATTGTGGAACAAAGCGACTGTTGCTGGGACGAAGGCTAATGCTACTGTAAGTAAATTGTTTTAACCCAAATATTTCGCAACGCAATTTATACATTTTAGGAAACATAACATTTCAATACACAGGTTGAAGAGCCTTTCCAATTCCCGCATGAAATGATTGTGGATGGCAAGAAATATGAGTTTCCTCTGCATGCATCAGACAAGCCTTACTACTTTCTAAACAGTGCTGGTCTTGTGTACGAGGCTTTAGAAGTTGTAAGATGCATAAAGCAGGGTAAGGCCCATTTGTTTTACTTCCCACGTGCTTGTTTTTCGATTTCGACGGAATAAAAAAAAGGGAAAAATGACCTTATGTGTATTACCTAATTTGCATTAGGTATTTCACCTTTCATTGGTTCAGTCGATAAATGTCAAATTCTGGAAATGACACATTCTTCTAATGACATATTCTACAAATGCCACTTTATTGTGAAATTAAGGTTCAAGCTGATAAATAACGCAATGGTGCTAAATAACAAGTCATTCAATGTTTTAAATATTTTTATTTTTTGTTTGATCACTCTTTAGTCATTAAATCACAAAAGTAACAAAGATTCATTACACATAATTAAGTAGTTTAATAAAGAACTTCACTCCTAAAACTCACGTATGTTTTTCTATAATCAATGTGAACAGACTTCTCAAATACTAATATCTGATTTAAAAAAAATCTTCCGTTATTGGATTTATTTTCCCACCTGAAACATTGTTTTGTCGAAAGGCTGTGATGTTGTCCAATATACATTAATTCTAATTTACAGACTTAAAAGACAAATGTTCGTAAATAATAAGTAAAACAACGAATGTTTACAATTCCTAACTGTACATTTTATTTATTTAATGATGCACAATATTTATTGAAAAATTATGTGAGTAGCTTGATAATAGTCATTAGTAGATAATAGTCATTAGTAATTATCGCTTGGCTGTCTTCCTGATTTGTTGGTTATCGTGAGTAATTTTACGGTTCATCCAATCATGGAGGAAAATGTGTTGATATTTGACAAAAATCAGAAAGGATATGATACTCTTATACATATGTACTTAACGGATATCGATTTAATAAAAACAAAGGTTGCAACAAGGACGGGAGTACGCGTTGGCGATGTGTGCACCGAAAAGACTTTACTGCTTCGATTAAAATTGACGTAAGTAGAACAACTATTTTAAGAAAATCACAACACACCTGTCAAGCTAATATGAGAAAAACGCCATTTTATTAAAAATTAATAAGCTCAAAAGAGTTGTACCGCCGTGAAAATCTTGCACCTACTAAACCTTTGTTTGAAAAAATGTTTGAAGAAACCGATGTATCATGTCAACCTGGTACATCAAAACAATTCATCCGTATCCCAAATTTTCATGATAAGCAAGACTGCCTTTATCAATATCGGAGGAAGTTTTTAAAATCAGATAGATTAGTGTTTGACAAGTTAGAAGATGTGGTTGTTCCACCTGCACTCGGTGAGAAGTTTCTCGTTATAGAAGATGGCGACGTGGAGAAATTATTAGTGCTTTCGACAACATTGGCGAAAAAAATTATGCGAAAGATGAAAAAGGGATACTACGCAGATGGTACATTTAAATCTGCACCTCATCCTTATTATCAACTGTTCACTTTGCACGTTGACATAAATTCGGATAAAAATGCCGCTAATATAATTCCCGTCCTTTAAGCATTGCTTCCCAATAAGACACAAAGTATTATACCAGACTGTTCACATTGATTAGAGTTGCCTTACATGTAAATATTTTGGAGTTTAAAAGTGATTATGAAGTAGCGATTACGAATGCAGTCAAGGATGTGTACCCGAATGCAAAAATAACAGGCTGTTATTTTCATTAACAAAAGGCAATCAAAAAGAAAGCTAAGGAAATGAAGGTCACTAGAACAAGTGAGCAACGGAAGCTAATTCGAATGACTTCCATTCTTCCACTTTTGCCATCAAGGTATATTATATCTGATGGCTGGGACATTATTTCTAATCAAATTAACGTCATATCTTATATACTATGGCTGGTTTCAAAACATATTATCAAAATCAGTCGTACCCACGTATGGTAAAAATAGTTTATTTGACAGTCAACGCAAAAATAAAAATTAAACAGAGGAGAGATCAGCGTTGAGCACCCTATGAAAAAAGCCATATACCTGCAACTTCTTATTTAAATTGACAATTATTTCTTCTTTATTTAAAATTATGAATAAATCATTTTTACTTTTGTGATTTCATAATTAAAGAGTTAGACTTCTTGTTTGAAGTAAAAATATTAAAAAAGATTGAAACTAATTATTTCTATGTTACTTTTGTGATTTAATGACTAAAGAGTGATCAAACAAGAAATAAAAATATTTAAAACATTTAATGACTTGTTATTAAGCACCATTGCGTTATTTATCAGCTTGAACCTTAATTTCACAATAAAGTGGCATTTGTAGAATATGTCAATAGAAGAAAAGAATGTGTCATTTCCGGAATGTCTTTTGCAGAATGAGTCGTTAATAGAATGTGGCGTTTTCAGAATTTGTCTTTCTTAAAAATTGTCATTTTTAGACTAGCGTGTCATTTCCATTAAGAATTAGACATTTAGATAGAATTTGACATTTATCGACTGAACCTTTTATTTCAGGGCTCACAGAATCACCATTGATGTCACACAGGGAGAGTCTTATCATATCTAAGCTTGAAGATACCGTTCGAAAACAAGTTGGTGTTCATTACGATGTGGATGATCAAGACTACCCTTAAATATAATAATAACATAGAGAACAAACCTCATTGGCATAAAATAGGTATAATACATTTAGCTGAACGTAGTTCAGATATTATATTAATCACAACTTTTGTTCTTTTAATCATTATGAATTATAATTAATATATTATATTTGATATACATTTATAGAGTTAGTGTAGTATGTAAGTGCCCTGACCGAGACTCCACCTTGGGAACTCGAAGCCCAAGTCCTGGCCAGGGTTTATGCATGGCAAAAGGCGCCCGGGGAGCGCCCCACATCATCGGATTAAGGGGCAGTTCGGCAAGATGCTCACGGAAAGCGGCTTCTCCAATGGTCGCGGGATCTTGCCGCGGCCATCCCAAGTAGGCGAATGCTAGATGCGCTCAGGCCGGTTCTGGACCGCTGGCTGAAGCACCCACCACCGTCGTTTTTGACGTTTTGTTTAGTGCAGGTACTGTCCGGACACGGGTGTTTTCGAAAATACCTGCACTGGATAGGGAAAGGGTCCCCTCGTGCTCACACTGCGGCGCCGTGGAGGACACGATGAAGGACACGCTCATGGTGTGCCCGTCATGGGGGGGGCAAGTGGTGCCTGTCGTGTAGAGCGGGCCGGTCGCCGGATGTGAATTGGAAACGAAGGCTAAGCCGAGTCACCCACATCTTATGTGATGTAGGATTATCAATGACTGTATGACCAAATTATGTAAGTATGAGATATATCCTACAGATATGAATATAAAATAAATTAAACAAGTATAATTTGAAGTGTGTATAACTAATACAAAAGTATAATATGAGCACTTTATTGATTTCTTACATTTATTTCATTTTCTTCATGCTTTCATTAACACGTTTACGTGAGCAACCACATGTTTAAAATGTTGCATAACGGCGCAACCATTTTTCCATACAAAATAAAGCAACGTGTGAAGATGTCGCGCCGTAAGACATACACCATGTAACCAAGCTACACGGCGCAACAAACTACAAAAATGGGATGTAATGCGGCGCAAAGCAGCAACGGTATATGAATTTACTCTTAAATTAGACATCGGGCGACGTTCCGCCGAAATACATATCATAATCTTTAGGACGTCCTAAGACGTTGAGCCGTTTCCTAAGCATATACTCACGACGTCGTGCGACGTAGCTCACGCGAACGTGTAAAACAATATTATGTAACAATATCATAAATCTTATAATAAATATACTGTGTACGAGATGCAAACTGTAGTATTTTTAACCCTGTTTCCAAATACAAATACAAAAGCTGTTTTATAAGGTATCCACTTTTTTAGTTTTAGTGTTAAATTACAAACTTGTCATTATGTGACATATAATTTAATTTTTAATATTGCTTTACCATTAGTCGGCCAGATCATATTGTCTAAAATATCTAGCTATTATACATATAAATATATTCAGTGGAGCCGCAGCATAAGTTGCATTTGCATCTTCAGGATTTATGTGGGACCTGTAAAAATTATACAAATAATATGTATTAAATCTATTTACATATTTTAATTTTGTCTCCATAAATCACCCAGGGTAGTCATATAAATACCTTATTTCTGCACATTTTCTGGCCAGATTTCTTAATATACTTATTGTGTCTGACAGAAGAGGTTGTCTAGTACAAGCCAAGAAGGCATAAATCCATTGTCCTGAAATTATATTTAAAGTTACTGACAACATAAACATTTTCAAAAATGCAATATACAAGGTAAATTTAGAATATTCAAATATGAAATGCGGGTCAAATATTTTCAAAGAATCAGTATAAGTATAAGATTAGAAGTGTATCTCAGAAAGTACGTGATCTCTGCCTACCCCCATGGGAAAAAGGCGTGACATTATGTATGTATGTATGTATGTATCTCAGAAACTCACAAAATTTACAAGATTTTTGTGTTGCCTAACAAGGCACAACAGGTGCAGTAAGACTGTTGTCTTTGAGTATGGTTTTACACCTATTATGGAGTTTTTACCCAGTTTTAACACAGTTGGTACGTATTCTTTACGAGTCCCAACGCAAACCACTAACTATTATGATATAATATGAAAGCATTACAATATTCACCTGTTTTATGATCAATAGTATCACCTTTCTTAACTGCATTCAATATTTCTGTTAGAATTTCTAAACCACGGTCTAGTAAAGGGAGCTGTAGTCCAAGCACACAACTTAAAGTAGGTTCTCTCTCATCAAAAAAACTTTTCCAACACACTAAGGTATTATTTTCAATATTTATTTTTTCTAAGTCCCTAGGCCACAGGGATTTCTTTGCTAACATACGAGATATGTACATGCGAACTTCAGAAAAATCTGCAACTTGTATATTTTGCCATTCAATTGTGGGTTTTAATTTATCTGGGGCTTTAGCATGTGGAAGCTGCAAAAGAGAATACACAACAAGTACAATAACAAAAATAAATGAAGATTTGGTTTTTATACGGTTGACTAGTAGAGACTAGACTTACCTCTTCAATAAAGCAAGATTGATTTTTCGCAAACTTAGAGTAGTCTCTTGTACATTTCGTGATTGTAGAATAATTTTGACGTTCTTTCATAACCATAAGCAAATATTCCTCTCCGTTCGTTGGTACTTCTTTTAGTTCTACATCTGGACTTATTTGAAAACAGAGCGATGTTAACTCGATATCATCATCATTTTTCTTTGCTTTGTAAATACACTTTTCTGTCATATTGGTTGCTGATCCTTAGTGAATTTAATTAATAAACTAGCCTGTTTATAGCTTTAAGCTCTGCGCTCTATCAAATAAACTGACTATATAAATCCAGAAAATGAAAATATATTACTATTTTTTGTTCATAATAACATCTACCTACCTAATCATTTTATTTTGACAAAACAGACAAAACTTGACTTGACTGAGAGTACTGGGACTGACAGTAAAATTATATGAAATTTAGTGACGTACTTAGATATCGTCGTTCGGCACTGAATAGCTCGAAATGATTTTGACAAAATTTTACAGAAGGAAAAAAAAAACTGCCTCCTGGAAAAAAAAAAAATATCAATCAATAGTACATAATCGTAAGAATTCAAATATCTCGTAGTCGTGGCTGATGTGACTTAGAAAACAAATAAAAAAAAATAAGCAAATGTAACTTCCTAGGTTTTCACTACCGAACGACAATACGTAATCTTAAATAATCGTCTCCTTAGTTAGGTATGCCCTAAGCCGCTTATACCATGATCTAGGATTTAGCATGTCTGGTAATAACATTAAAGCGACTGCCGATTTGACCGTCCGTAATCCCTCCGTAATAGGGTAAGGGGAAAAATTATATTATTTTAACACGGACTAGTAAAAAAAAAAGGACTCCACGCTATCATACTATAGCGTGAAGCCACGTTTATGCATGTGTGAGTGAGATACATATGGATACCAGATGTCGGATATCTGTCATGTGGAGCACTTATTATGTCAATGTGTGACGTAAGTTGCGTGTCAAGTGGAGCACCTGAGGAGCTTCAATGTCTAGTTAGTGGCGCGGAGTCCTTCTTTTTTTACTAGTCCGTGTATTTTAAAGGTTGTGTTAAATTAAGTGATTGTGTTTTGACAGCTTTTCTAATTGACTTTCCCCTCAACATCCACGACATCCCCTTCTTTTAGTATAAGGCGAGTCTCCACCGAACAAAAGTTTTGTTCGGTGGGGACTCGCCTTTACAGGAACTTTTGTCACCAACACGTGTTGAGAACACAAAAGTTGACAACTTTTGTTTGGTGATTTGGTGGAGACTCGCCATTAGTTTGCACTTGTGATGTGCTAACTCGGATTAAACACGATTTGATTCAACTCTGAGTGAAAATTCAAGTAACTTAAGTTAAGATTGATTTCGATATTACAGATTTATTCAATTTATTACGAATACTTATATTCCAAATTTATTAATACTGTCGCGAGTATAATAAATTTGGAATATATTCTACAAAATATACCCTTACAAAAACGCAGTGGCGTTGCGTAGAATAATAAATGCGTGTTCGAAGTCGCATCAGCGAGGCCCCTTTTCTTTCGTTCCCAAGATCTGCCCAATAAATCTATCTTACCAAACAAGCTTGCAAGGGGCCTCGCGAGGCCTTTCAGCTGCGAGACCGTGGGCGAGGGCCCACTTGTCCCACGCCTAGCTACGCCACTAAAAAACGATCCTTCTTTTCGATTTATTAACGATCTTTGGGTCAATCCCTGCGCCTCTTTCTTTCGTTCATTTACCGCTCCAATTCAAACTCGACTCACAGCGAACTTATCCCATTAAAGGTTTGGAAATCATATAAATTCTATGAATGTAATTAATATGACTGCGTATTATTGCACTTGTATTTGTTTGATCACAGTTTTTATACTCTGCCATTTTATACATTTCTTTTTCCCAGCTAACATATAACGTACTGTTTTAGAATACAAATAAATTAACTTCAATGTGCGTGGTAATAGAAATTTGTTACTAAATAATCTTATTCAATCAGCTTATTAATTACATAAAAAACAGATTAAAAAGCCGTAAAAGCAATAGACTTTACAAGATAGGTGATAATCGATTTGTGTATAAAATACAGTTACGTTCTAGTGCATCAATATAAAAATCGTTTATAAACGTTATGGGTAAATCGGATTATCAAGAACTTCCCATATCTTAATAAGTTGACCAATAAATTAAAATATTAACATTATCTAATGTTTTTCTTGTACCGATTCATACGCACACTATGCACGATGCACACACATGAATAAATTTATATTTATTCGACATTATATTAAATATAACCTAAAATTATTTTTTGAATAGAATTTAAATCTGTAAGAAAATTAAATGTATATTTATTTACATAAATTTTATTAATATACGCAGCGTTGACGTACTATCTAATTCGATTAATGATAATAGTACTTTCGGAATCGTAACGCCTTCGAGCATGATTGGGCATCACTATTGAGATTGAGCTGTCAGAAAGCAAGCACGCCCATCACAATATTTGGGAGCTTTGTTATCTTGAATGCGTAATGTCTACTTCAAGTAATATATCTCAATCAGCATATTCGCCTTCAGAACCAGAGACTCCACAGGTAATTTATTTTACGTCTTGTTTGTATTTATTTAAAATTTAACGACATTATTAAATGTTTCTATAACCTATTTTCAGGGTACCACACAAAGTAGAATACAGAATTTCGATCAATCTCTAAATCATGTTGATCTCGGGCATAGTATTGAGCAATCTTTGAAAAATGCACAAAAGGAGATGCATCAAAAGAGAGTGCAGGCGCTGAGAAAAGAGCTGGATTACTTAAAGTCAACTGAATGGGAATTTGAATATGATAAGGGTTTTGTTCAGTAACATTTTTGGTTTGCAAAATAATACAATGGTGTCGTATATCAAATCCTTTTTTAATTATTTTATTTCCCAACCTGATGAAGATGACGATTATGACAAAGAAAACTTTCTAGCAGAACAGCTTGTTGATTTGGAAGCTACAAATGAAGTTTATAATAATGATCCAGATAATTCCTCTGACATACCTAGAGATGCTGTGTGTTTTCAGAGAACAGGTAACTTCATTAAATGTTTAACTTCCTTTCTTGTCATCCCGCTTTTGCTCAGATTAAAATAAAAATCATCACATACATTGATCTGACTCCGAGGGAAGTTGCTTAAGCACTTGTGTTACGGATACCAGAATCAACAGTGGTATTACAAATATTATACTTAAATATTGGATATTAACACCCAGATACAGAACAAACACAAGTATTCATCACATAAATGTTTGTCCTGGGTAGGGACATCGAACCCACAACTCTTGGCACAGGGGGTAGAGTCACTACCAAATGAGCCATCGAGCCAGTCATTAAAAGCATGATAAATAACATTTTACAAGTTTTCAAAATGATTACATTCTTAATATTTATCAGAATGCTTTTATTAGACCTCACTCCAGTTGTAAAATTAATATTTTATTATTATATATATTTAGATTTTTATCATTTGCTTTATAGTCCAACATCCCAGAGCCCCCAGACGTTACTCATTTTCTGATGGACAAAATATATACGAGTGAGTAGTGGTGGGGTGTACTATGATCATATGACTAGTTGCTACCTTGGCCAGACGGCCAATTTTCAGGTAGCAATTAATCAAGGTACATAAAAACACTGCTCACCTCACTTAAATTCTGATAGCTGATTTTAACATATATTTTACACTATATCGTTAAAAATCAGTATTCATTACTCCCAGACACATGCGGTCGGCGGTTTTACCTTACAGACGCTTCAAAGCTCTGAGAAAAATTAATTTAGGTCACTTATTTTCTGATGCTTGATTTTTATATATGTTATTCAGACAACTATTCTAAAACGTTTTGCAAACGGACAGACCGATCCAAGGGGCCAAACATTCCCCAGACCCAATTTTAATGTCGCTGAGAGTATGAGCGCGGGCATTATCCGTGCATATTATGCGTGTATGTAGATGTCGGAATTAATGTTGAAATGTAAATAAAAATGCATACCTATTAGTAATTAACGCCTGTCAGTTTAAAATTTGCTTTTTCATATTTGTTTTATTTAATAGAGAATTAATTTTTAAAAAGAATAATTAGAAAATCACGTAAATAATCAAAGATTAACTTTGAGAAAAGTGCTCGTCTGACCGCAATAATCATAGAATTGTGCCTTACAAACTGTTTTATGAATTTTCATTTTTTTTAATCTAATTAATTTTAATTTGCAAACGGACAGACCGATCCAAGGGGCCAAACATTCCCCAGACCCAATTTTAATGTCGCTGAGAGTATGAGCGTGTTATATTTATTGATTAAATATAATGAAGTGTAAGCAAGATACTCTAATTCGTTATAGATTCTAGTCCTAATCCTATCATGGATACTAGGAAATAAAGATAAAACAAAATTCCATAATAATCTCATAATATTTATTCTCTAAATATATTGAAAAACACAACCACCGGTTCGGAAGGCAGATTCTATCGAGAGGAAGCCTACCATCTGACCAGGAACTGGTCAGAAACTCGATAGTCAGTTTTTAAAATCACAATGTACGATTTTCACACTTTCAAATCAACAAAATATAGTTAGCATATGTTATCATCATATTATACCAAATATGTACGATCCTAACACAAAATATATTTTCTCAAAGTATCTAATATCACAACTATTACTAAGACAAATTACTTAGCTTGTATAGTCTCGTGGTCGATGAACAACTGACATTATTTCTGTAAACACCTTATTTATACGATTGGATTCCCGCCATTTTGAACACAAAATATTTGCACAATATTTGTTAATATTGTGCAGTTTCTACAATACATTTTAAGTTCTACTTATTATACATCTATTAATTAGAACTTGTGTTAAAACCATTTGCCCAATGATTAATGCCTATAAATACTTTTGGACAATATCCTATCCTATATTTGTCCGATTTGTTTGAGTTTTGTAAGGTTCGTTAGCAATAAATAATTATTTGAAAAGATTGCTGTTATTTAATTAAATTATTAAAACTTTGTAAACCTCTTGATATTTACTTTAAAAAATTAAAATTAATTCGATTAAAAAAAATGAAAATTCATAAAACAGTTTGTAAGGCACAATTCTATGATTATTGCGGTCAGACGAGCACTTTTCTCAAAGTTAATCTTTGATTATTTACGTGATTTTCTAATTATTCTTTTTAAAAATTAATTCTCTATTAAATAAAACAAATATGAAAAAGCAAATTTTAAACTGACAGGCGTTAATTACTAATAGGTATGCATTTTTATTTACATTTCAACATTAATTCCGACTTCTACATACACGCATAATATGCACGGATAATGCCCGCGCTCATACTCTCAGCGACATTAAAATTGGGTCTGGGGAATGTTTGGCCCCTTGGATCGGTCTGTCCGTTTGCAAAACGTTTTAGAATAGTTGTCTGAATAACATATATAAAAATCAAGCATCAGAAAATAAGTGACCTAAATTAATTTTTCTCAGAGCTTTGAAGCGTCTGTAAGGTAAAACCGCCGACCGCATGTGTCTGGGAGTAATGAATACTGATTTTTAACGATATAGTGTAAAATATATGTTAAAATCAGCTATCAGAATTTAAGTGAGGTGAGCAGTGTTTTTATGTACCTTGATTAATTGCTACCTGAAAATTGGCCGTCTGGCCAAGGTAGCAACTAGTCATAATATGATCATAGTACACCCCACCACTACTCACTCGTATATATTTTGTCCATCAGAAAATGAGTGACGTCTGGGGGCTCTGGGATCTTCCTCTATTACATTTATTGCAATTTTTATAACATTTTGTTATCCGTAAATTGATATTAAATATTAATTTGATGTAAAATTTTTATTTGTATTTTTAGGAGTCATAACTTACATGTCAGATTGTAATTATGTTCTAATTGATGGCATGTTATATTACGACATATCTTCATGCGCAATCAGCGTTCAAGTCAATGATAAAGTGCTATATCTAGCTTACTTTGATGCAAATGAGAAAATTGTTGTGGTCAGAATATTAGAGAATAAAGGAGTTAGTTGGGGAGACATGGAAACTGTTGAGGAAAACAGCTTTCAAGTTATAGATCATGTTATTATTGGGGAAGTTGATCACAGACAAGATAGATATGTTTACATAAAAGATAATGACCTAAAATTCAGTCTTGATGATGTTGAAGCAACTTTTGTGCCATTACAAGGAGATTGGCTGGAGCTGACTTGCAAAGTCCAGTGGGATGAAAACAAACCATATGACATTTCCTCAGCCCAGGTATAGTGGACAAGTTTTCTCCATTCAAGATATGTGAATCTAATATCTATTGTGCACTTTAAAAATGGAAACATGTAAAAAACAATTATCTGTTGTATGAAGATAAGAAATATTTTTGCTTGCCAAGGATTCTATGTTGTATGTGGTATGTCTTAAGATACATTTAAAAGAGTCAAATGCTGCATTTTATAAGGCATTTGGCAGTTGTTAGCCAAACACACCAGGTGTTAATACAGCTTGTCTTGGTGAATATAATATTTATTCATCTGGGTAATCCTAAGTCATCACCTTTTATGGTGATTAAAAATATATAGGGAGCATTATGGCACATCTGTGTGTCATTCATGGAATACAAGTGTGTCTTGGGCAAATTTGACATAGCCGTCTGGTTGCTGTGAATAAAACAACAGTTTCCAATCAAAAGTCTAAAAATTTATTGCAGACAAACTTTTGAAATATCTCAATTATGCAATTGCAAGACTCGTAATCCACTACTCTATTTTTTACAGGTTTTACAAGTTATCTCCTTAAAGCCATTAAGGAGTCAATTTAAAGATGCTATTGTCACTGCATGGCATGGTGAATATGGAACTTGTGATAGATTGATTTACTTTGATAAGCAGTGCTTTGAAAGCACTTTTCAGCCACAAGTTGGATCTAAAGTAAGAAAAAGCTGCTGATCTAAATTTAGTCAAAAGATAACTTCCTTTTATCATAATAATTATCAATATTTAAATTAAAATGTGTCTATTATTTTAGGTCATGGTCCATATAATTGAAAGTAATCAAGGGCTTTGCACCTGGAGAGCAATTGAGTTAATTTTAACTGAAAATAGTGCCCATAGTATTATATCAACATCAAAACTAACAGATGAAGAAGAAAAAAGTATAGATGTGGAAAAGGAGAAAAATGTTGATATAACTTATCCCCTTATATTTGATAAAATAGATATTAGGAGTACTGCAGAAATCAAATTAAAAATAACCAACAATAGTAATGACCTGCAGTTTATTAACAAGTGGATAATACTTAGCAAAAAGAGAGACTCACAAATAAATGTAGATCCTTTTTTAAATCGGTTCAAGAAATTAAATCCAAAAGAAACATTCACATTCACAATAACTTGTTGCCCAAAATTTTTAGGTAATACTAAGGAATCGTTAATAATTATGATGAAAGGCTTTCAAGTTCGCAGGTGTATTGATATAACCATTGTCAATGAAAATATAAATTTGTTAAACAGTGGACCACAAAACAACAATTTTGATTACAATGGAGTTACTAAAACACATCTTGAGAGCATGAGAAATATAAGAAATAATAGTAAACATCCCTTTTTACCTGGTGAAAAATTAAATAAACCCCCAGCATTTGTATCAGTGAAACTAGGTAATTTTCCTATTCCAGAAAAAGTGTGGTCAGCAATTTTAGGTGACTCGGAACAAGCTGCTTATAGCATTGACTTCCATAAAATTACAAATAACATTGAAGGGAAAATACCATGCTTGACACAAGAATTAAATATTCACAATTACATAGATAGATGGCACAATTTAGTCTATATGGAAGAAATTCAGAACAATTTAAGCATGAGGATTTATGATAGACATAAAGTGTTTTTAATACGCTGCCAAGAGTATCTTGTTATAGAGGTCAATGAATTAGCTGAGCAAAGACCGTCAATTATCCGTGGGGATCGAGTTGTTGTTAGAGATAGTTGGGATCCAACAGCTCCACTTTATGAGGGCTATGTTCATCTTATAAAAGGAGACATGATTTTAATGAAATTTAATCAAAGATTTCATGAAATTTATAATGGGAGTGACGTGTCTATAGAGTTTCATGGGAATAGGACAACTTACAGGCGAAGTCATCAAGCCATCAATTTAGCTCTATCAAATCTTGGTTCCAATATATTATTCCCTAGTCGTGTATCACCTCGAGCACTACAAGTACCAGCAAAAAAAATTGATAATATACAATGGTTCAATAAAGCCTTGAATTCGGGGCAAAAAGCTGCAGTTATAAATATTTTACTTGGAGAATGTCGCCCATTACCATATTGTATTTTTGGGCCGCCGGGAACTGGAAAAACCGTCACAGTCATAGAAGCTATTTTGCAAATTCTTAGCACTCTTCCCGAGAGTAGACTTCTAGTAGCCACACCATCAAATAGTGCGGCGAATTTAATTACTGAGAGATTGTTAAAATACAGGGACAAGTTTTCAGATTCCCTGGTTCGTATTATTGCTCATTATTTAGTTGAATCTGACAAAATTCCTGATACTATAAAACCATTTTGTGCTACGCTTGATATAGCGAGGGAAGAGACTTCCAAGTCAAAGCACATGGTTAAAGATGGTATTAATTTTAACTGTCAGGCATCATTTATTGGGAGACATCGTGTCACAATTGGCACTTGTTTTGGTATAGGAACATTGGCGCTCATGGGACTACCCAAAGGCCATTTCACCCATGTCATAGTAGATGAAGCTGGACAAGCCACTGAGCCGGAAATAATGGTACCCATCACATTTGTAGATAAAGAAAATGCTCAGATTGTGTTAGCTGGTGACCCAATGCAATTAGGCCCAGTAATTTTATCTAAATACTGTCTAGAATTTGGAATGGATGAATCATATTTGTCAAGAATCCTTAGAACATTCCCTTATCAAAAAGACTATGCAGCATTTACAACTGGCTATGATCAGCGATTAATTATAAAACTTACTGATAATTATAGATCTCTGAAAGAAGTTCTTACGATGCCGAGTGAGATGTTTTATGATTCCTCATTAAGAGCCAATCTAAAAGAAGATGCAGCTTGGGTTATGAATATAATTGAGATTGTTAATGGGATATTCCACAAAAACGACTCTAAGACTGGAGGTATTTATGTTTATGGGATAAAAGGGACTAATCAAAGATCACAGGACAGTCCATCTTGGTTTAACCCTCAAGAGGCTTCTATGGTGGCACTAACAACCTGTAAATTATACAAGAAGTTAATAACATCTGATGATATTGGTATCATTACTCCATATATAGCACAGGTAGGCAATTTAGAATAATCAAGACACAGATGCAAACTCTATTATGTTCAAAATTATTTAATTAAATCTATCTGAATGTAAATCTGATGTTGTGGGAGGCACGGGGAGGTTTCCGGAATAGTAGAGGATGCACGAATCAAGTCTTGTCTCTTCGCAACATCGTGGAGAAACATCTGGTCAAAAGCTGGAATGGTATGTTGCGGTTTTGTGGATCTGGAGAAGGCTTTTGACAGGGTTGTACGAAAGGATCTCTGGGACATATTGCCGAGATATGGGATTGAGGGTGCATTGCTTCGTGCTGCGCAGTCCACTTATGTGGAGGGCATGTGTGCAGGTAAAGGACAGCATGCCGCCCTGGTTTGACTATTTTTATTTTATTTTATTTGTCAATATTGGCGTCAGACAGGGATGCTCTCCTTTTTATCCTATACCATTGCCTACGGAGGATTAGATCTATGATTGCTGGAGTGCGTTTGGGTGACTTAATTGTGAACTGTTTGCTACACGCGGACTATGCCGGCCGTACTTTAGCAGATTCGGCATCGGGTCTACAGCAACTAGTCACAATATTGAAAGATGATTGTAAGAAGAGAGGCTTACAATTAAATGCGACGAAAACAAAGATTATGGTTTTTGAAAGAGAAGAAACCAGAACGGAAACAAGGATAATGGTTGATGATGTAGTGCTAGAACAGGCGAATGAAATTGTATATCTAGGATATGCATTTAGCAGGGATGGAAGGTAGGTACTATGCCGATATAGAAATAAGACTGGATGCAGGGAATAGGGTGAATGGAGCGTTAGGAAAACTTCTAGGCTGTAAAGTTTTAAGCCAGAAGGCCCAGCTCGCTATACATAATGCGGCGCTGATTCCTACGTTAACAGTTGGGTATGGCAGAAAGTGCATGATAGTAGAATAACGCGGTCGAGATGCGTGCGGTGTATCGCTCATAGACGCGTTTGGAATGATAAAATAGGAAAGAGAGTCGATCTGAAAGGCAGCGTTGGAGTCAAGGCAAGAAGAGGCATGTTTAGGACATGTGGAAAGAATGGATGACGAAAGATTGACTAAACAGATATACAATGCGAAAGTGGATGGATGTAGGAGCCGCGGAAGGCCCAGGGTCACCTACCATGACCAGATTGGTCGTATTAACAGAAGGTCATGTTAGGTGTCATAAAAACCGTAGAACTTCTATGAAAAGGATCATGAATGTTGAAGAGGCAAGTAAGGTGTATAAGGATCATGCCATATGGCGTTCGGATCTCTCTGCCTACCCCGCTAGGGAAGTGGCGTGAAGTTTAATTAGTTAATAAATGTTCCTTGTTCACAGATAAAATATTTGAAACTTGTATTCGAAGCAATGGGTTTACCTCAGCCAAAAATTGGAACTGTGGAAGATTTTCAGGGACAAGAAAGGAGAATTATCCTTATATCTACAGTGAGGTCTACAGAAACTCATTTGGAGAACGATTTAAGGTTTACATTAGGTTTTGTTAAGCACCCAAAAAGATTGAATGTTGCTTTGACCAGAGGTCAAGTGGCAGTTCTATTATTTTGCAACCCTCATTTACTAAGTAAAGATGTATTATGGAAGAAGACTATTAACTATGCTGTGAAAAATGATAAATACATGGGTTGCGATCTCCCTGATGATTTTGTTGAAGTGAAGTAAAAGATGTTGAAATTATTTACAGTTTTATTTAAGTATTTTTTTTTTTTTTATATAATATTCCTACAGTGATAATTTTCTATGTCTGATCAAAACAGGCCATTATCATACGTAAACACCACATCATGCGCCCTTCTTTACGTGAGAATTCGATAGTGTTTTATTAGATGAAATTAAAATTTGAAACACTTCAATCTTATTTACCTAAACCCCCAAAAGAAACCCAATCAACCACAAAGGCGGAAGACCTTCATTATTATATGATTATTATGCGATGCATAATACGGTTTTCATCAAAAGGTAGGGGTAGTTGGATACGCAAAATAATTGTCAACGCCCAAACAAATGCGTCTGTCCTTGGATTTCCAAAACAGAAAACTTTGTGTCTCGATGCGTCTCTTGGGGACACTAGGATATCCATAAGACGGGACAGTCCCGTTCAAGACGGGCCGGTTGTCACTTTAAATTACAACTCGTAGCGTAGCTGGAAAATTAAAATGTCCTACTAACTTTAAATAAAACTATTTTGCTTACAAAAAAGACTAGGTTATGTTATTTTGTGCCTAACCATATTGTGAATGTGATTTAAAAAAATTGTAAATTACCCTATTATGGATAACCATCCGTCTCTGGGGGTTCAATACGAAGTAGTTTGAAAAACGGTGACCTGTGTACAGTTTCCAAACCTTTTACGAAGGCAGTAAACGCTAGCTTCTTAAAAATACTAATTACTTACCAAGGGTCAAGCAATCAAAACGAGGTGAGCTTAAACCCCTATGTATTTTTGTAATCATTTTATTGGTTTTGTAATATCGGGACAAAAAATATTCTTATTGTTATAGTAGAATGAGGGATTTCGCGAATAAGTCCAAAAACGACTGCAGGCATAGATTTAGGATGATTTGCGTAGTCAAAAAATTCTAAATCTATGACTGCAGGTCATTTTGCGAGTAGGTCCAATATCTACTAAACCATAATAATGTCCTCATAACCGATGTTGGTCACGGCGGCCAATCTCAACAAGGATTTGCTGCACAGGATATATAATAGGGCACAAGTAAAAAAAAAAAATTTATTGCGTTTTTAGTATCACAATATTCTCATAACAAGCTACAGAATATAGTAAATACATAATTGTGCATATAACAGTTAAGAGGTAAACGTTGACAGCCGTACTAGTATAAACTGTGTCACAGCTGCCAGCGCCTCAACACAAGGGCGTTTTAATTAGCTAATGTGTGCGCAAACACAAGTGCACTCTATTCCTTCGCTCTTATAGTTCGGTGATACGGCAATTCAAGACCGAAAAGAGGTCAGGCGCAGGACCAACGGCTTAACGAGCTTTCCGAGTCAAGGGGGTGTTAATACCACCAACTTACTGACTCCGAACTGTTACTGAGTAATTTCAATATTGAAATAATATATAGTAGGTTAAGATTGCTTCAGAAGAAGCAGCTTCATAGTAGGTTAAGAATGACCAACCAAAACTACTGTAAATTTTTAGTAGAATTGTTACAAATCAATTAACTCTTTCTAAGCTATAATAAATAATATAAAGCAGAGATTTATTCTATGGTTGTGGTTAAATACTGGGGCCATATGAATGAAACATAATTGTAACTGTCTTCATAAACGCTTTACCAAACGTCATGTCATGATATTGGACAGTCCACGAAAAATTATTTGTTTCTGTTTTAATGTGGCTTTAGTAAATATTTCAGTTTTAAAAATAATGCCTCTTTATAAATGAATTATTCATAAACTCTACTGTAACTATTGAACTTGTATAAAATTTTTCAAGAATGGAAGAGAATTTAAATGGTGTTGTGTTGTGCGACAATCTAATCAAGTGGTTACAGACGTTGAATCTTACTGCTAAACATGGAAACCCATCAGGTAAACTGCTAGTTCTTTCCTTTCTTCGAATAAAATTGTATGTTTGTATCAATTTGGTCGAAACAGCATTCAATCTGCATATTATGAGATGACAGCTAAATGGTTAATTTCGTCACATTGTTCTTGCTCTTATTCGATTGGTACATAGCACCATTTCTCTTGATTGCGCTGTTGGTCCATTTGCAATCTTTTCATCACAGCTACGTAATGTAATTATATACACAGGATGATTCTAGTTACCTTTTTGTTCAATAGTTTGATGAATACCTCAATACATTATTTTTACTCTCTTGTTATACAGGTTTGATTAATTTATTTGTTTTATAGTGTTTGATAACTTGCTGTTAAGTTCGTAATCGAGCTTGGTTATAGTAAATGCTTTATTTGGTTTTCAGAGCTCTCTGACGGTGTGGCGATAGCAGAAGCTCTAACTCAGATTGCCCCCGAGTACTTTACCCCAGCATGGAACTCGAAGATCAAAACAGACGTAGGTAATAACTGGAGGTTAAAAGTGAGCAATCTGAAGAAAATATTGGAGGGTGTTGTGGGTAAGTTGGTCAATAATTTCCTTATTTCAAATTAATCTTTTCTTGTCATTGTTGTAGTACACTGTGAATTGATCTGAATTGATCTCATGTTTTGCATTGAAGTTATTATAATTTAAAAATTTAATATGACCTATGTTTAGGCTGTATAATATGATTCCTTATTTCCTTTCTTTCAGATTATCATCAGGATATTTTAAATTTAAGTCTACAGGAGTTTTCAAGACCAGATGTTGTAAATATTGCAGAGACTGGTGATCATTCTGATCTGGGGAGACTTTTACAGCTTGTTTTGAGTAAGTCAAATGAACTACTTTAAATTTTTTTTTTTAGTGCTTAATAATCAAAACAATATAATTATCTATAAGCTACAATCCTTTGCTTCATTCTTTTTAAAGTATACATATTTATGCCCAATATATTTGGTATTAAGGAAGTAAATATGCAAATGTCTATTTAACATGCATGTAATCTTAACCAGAAAATCAAAGTTTCTATTTATAATTATTTCAAAATTATTTTTGTTTTGCAAGATGAGAAAAGATAGGACTCGACCCACTTCCAGCCTATTAATGGTTTATCACAATATGGCCATGTATAAATAAAGGAAGTAGTAAATTGGCTTGTATAATTCATTGACCTTTTATTTATGTGTTAGATTTTATTTAACAGTAGTAATCTTATTGTTAGCAGATGAACCTGAAAAATAATTTTAATCCTAAAATAATTTAATCAAGCTACAATAGAATTCTTATTATCTAGACATATGATTACATGCACTTGTATTTTTCCAGTACAATCCTACCACCTTGTAATTGCTTCTAAATTTATTTATTCAGAAGTGTAGAACATGTATGAAGGGTGTTTAATAAACAATTGTAACACATGCATATTTTATATAAGTGATATTGTCTGTATAAAAAACATTTCTAATTATAATTATAGTTCTGATCTTTATTACTATTATTACTACTTTATTATCTTATTTTTATTAAGTACTACATAAAATAGGGATGTTGACTCTTTACCAATTCATGTAAAGTTATGTTTTATACCTAGACGGTACCTATTTAAAAACTTATTATAACATTATAAGAATATATTTATTTGTCATAAATTAAAGAAAATTTATTTAAATTGTGTTATTTAATATCCATTATCACGTGACTGCGAACGCCATCAAAACGCGTCGACGTCACGCCAAACAAGTTGAGATATTTGTAAGAACTCCCTCAAGATCAGGTTAACTTTGACCACACTTTGACAGAGCGCGAGAATTTTTATCGGTCAGTGGCGCAATTATAGTCACGTGACAGTTTGAATCGTTTTGGCGGGAATAGTAAAAACTAATTTTAATTACATATTTTTTTATTGAAATTTGACGTGTTTTTTCATGAAATTATTATTTTCGTATTTAAATAGGGTCTATCTATGAAAAAATCAGTTCCAAAAATTTGTCAACATCCCTATTGTGTAATATTGGTATCTTTGGTAATAATTTGGTTGTGTATGTATATCAATAACTTGTTATTACAAACCCTAGGTTGTGCTGTGAACTGTATAAAAAAGGAAGAATATATAACTCGGATAATGGAACTGGAGTTATCATGCCAGCGATCAATTATGCAAGCCATACAGGTAAGCTATACTTTCTAAGTTTCTAATTATTGCAGAGAAAACAATATGAGAATGAGGCTACTTTAACCCGTGGGATTTCGTGAATATGTGTATATTATAATTACATATAAAGTGTGACCAGGGCTGGATCTACTATAGGGGCTTTTTGCCCTACAGCACAGATCCCCGTGGACAAAAAGGCTCCTATTGAATACGATACAGATATCTAACAAACAGAATTCACTAGTAGAACCTAGAAGAAAAGAATTTTAAGCCCCTAAGTAGGATTAGCCCACATTCAAGATCCGCGCCTCATTGTGACAAATGTTAGGTAAGGAGTCTAAATCTTTGTAAATATGATTCTGGTTTTATGTATCTGTTACCGGCAATGTGTATATCCAGGCATTCTATACAACACCTAGGCATTGTATACAATACCGGGGTCATTTAGGCAATGTAAAATATGATGATTTTTTTCACGTATTTTTTTACTTGGGTATTGTATAGAACGCCCAGGGATTGTATAGAGTATCTATTGAAACGCGGGCAACGTATGCAATTGGGTGATAGGCTAAAAGTCTAGGTTAGAGTTTTTTGTTGGTTAGGTATTTTTATTTTTTTTTATTTTGTTGGGATATTATCCAATGTAATGAAATGATGAGCTACCATGCCGTCAAAAGTTAATTGTGTTACGAGATATTTTGTCACTTGATAAAATTCCATCTAACTCAAATAAAATTAATTCGGCTAACAGTGGTTAAAAGAGCGTACTGGACTTTGCGTTAAACTATTCCAGTAAGATTCCAGGACCCTACTGACAAAGCTTTGCCGCTTATGTACACACACTATTATATACATTAGTTGACGTACTTTCGGTATTTTATACAATACCGGATTAAACAGATTGCCAGTAACATATCCATTAACATTTGTATACTTAGCATATCAGATAGGTTTCTTGTATCATTAAATGTTTAATTGGGGACTAGCCATGAAAGCTGATTGCAAATAAAAACATTTTTAACAATCTGGACACGAAACCAAGGCTCGAGAGTTCGAATCCCGCTAGGGGAAAATGTTTCGTGTGATAAACATGGATGTTTGTACTCGAGTCATGGATGTTTATAAAACTATTTAAGTATGTCTATCCGTTCGCCTACTATCCATAGCACAAGAACATAAACTTAGTTTGGAGCTAGGGAATTGGTGTCAGTCAGGAGAATTTATTTATTTTATTTATAATCTTTTGAAGAATTGTGATAAATAAAAAACTAAATCTATTAGAAAACTAGGCCTGTTGGACTCAAAAATAATGTACTTACTGTGTTTGCTTAGAAAGTCGTAAAAGGCGACTAATGGTGTATTGGGTATTGTGATTGTGATTGTAGGCAAAGAGTTAGCCACTTGTCACTACATTTTCACAATTTTCCATCTAACAAACTCAATTATATTTTGGCTAAATGTGGCTAATTAAGCTCTGTCTACCTCTTTGGGCATTGCGGCATGATAAACTAAAACTAAACTATCCTCACGCCATTTTCAAAATGAAACGGAAAAGGAAATCCGCAGAGCGCGCTTAGCTTTGTGAACTATATGAGTCGAGGTCGTCAATAACTCATCGTACGCTTCTACTCGCAGCTCCCTAATCTATAACGCCGTATCTCCTAAACGTTTGCGATTTGGAATATTTAATTGTTTATATTGCAGATCCTAAATTAAATATTCATACTATATGGGATGTGTTAAACAAATCTAACAACTAAGTTTGAAGTATAAAGAAAGAAGTAATAATTGAATCTGCTAATACAAAAGTATTTTTAATAGTCAATGAGATATATTCTTTATTCAAACAGAAAAATAGAAACTCTTTCACTTTATTAAATGCTATAATGGGCTAGCCTGGCTAGCTAATCTAGTATATAGACGGAACTTTCGTTTGTAATAGCTGCATTTGACAAATATTAACTTTATGCTGGTAGCGGATGCGTTATTGATAAAAATGATAAACGTAATATTTTTTTTATTTTAAGTCCATTAGTAAGATTATTATAAAAAAATGTATACGTATTATTTCCTTTGTCTTTCTATTTAGTAGAGTGTGTGTAATTAATTTATAAAAAAATTATTCCCTTTGTCAGTTATCATTGCTTAATACCTGTTAATTTTAGGGGTGAGAGCTTCCTGCTTCCCCGCCAGCCCGGTAGGTAGTAAAGGCCGCCTTCGGCCAACTAACGATATCATCTAAAAAAAAAACCTGTTAATTAGAACATAAAGATTTTTTTATTTTTTTTTCATAGTTTAATAAACAAAAGTGTTCTTGTTGTTGGTGGGTGATGATTAACTAACATTGTGTTATTTATCTAACTAACATTATGTAGTGACGATAGCACTGGGAATGTATGCATACGAGTAGGTAGGTATTTATCATCACGTCTGCAAACCCCCTCTCCCAGCAACGCCCTGAGCCGAGGTTCGAGCCCCGCTAGGGGGCGCCCTCAGGCTGTTGCCAAAATTTTAGGGGTGAGAGCTTCCCGCTCCCCCGCCAGTCCGGTAGGTAGTAAAGGCCGCCTCCAGCTAACTACCGATAGTCCTCTCCAAAAAAAAAAACCCCGGAAGTGTAGACAGAGTAGCTTAAAAAAATTTTTTTGAGCCAATCATTTTGTTGGGTTATTTGGAAAATTGTGAAGAGTAGTGGCAGTGGCTAGCTAGTCGCCTACATAATACTGCATAATTAGGTATAATGGTTCATTAGTATAAACCATTAGTCGCCTTTTACAATATGTTAGGTAAGGATCATAGTTGGTACATTTTTATGTTTAAAATTTGTTATTATTAGTTTTTTTGATTTTCCATTCAATCCAGCTCAATGTTGTTTTTCGTTAAATGTGGTTAAAGAAGCCTTCTGTTCCTTTGACGCTCACTACCCCTACAGCGATTGCGGCATGTACCATGTATGTATGTGCTATAGTGAAAGATTGCATGGTATATGCTCATCCTACTAATATTATAAACGCGAAAGTTTGTGAGGATGTATGGATGTTTGTTACTATTTCAAGCAAAAACTACTGAATGAATTTTAATAAAACTTTACAATAATATAGCTTATACACCCGACTAACATATAGGCTATGTTTTATCGATGTACCACGCAAGGAAAACCGCGGGAAAAAGTTAGTGGTTAATATTTGTATAATTAACTTCATTCTTATTTCTACCCTAGGCTGTTAGGGGTTTCTATTCTGATTAAGAGAATAGGTATTCAAGAAATAATCGCATATAAAAAATGTTCTATAATGTACATACAATCATTTAATTTTCACAATATGACATTGAAACTGAAAAAGGGTTGCGCGTTCCGGGTGCATGAGTAAAAATATGAAATGTTACTATGATTTTTTTTCTATATCTCTAAGAGATATAGAAAAAAAATCAAGATATAGAAAAAAAAATCAATCATCTTTTTAAAACGAATTGCTCATGTTTTTACATTTTGTATCTCTCTACCCATACTATGAGTTCAGTTATATAAATAATTATATTGCTACTGCCTTTTTAGCAATGTTTTTATGAAAGGTTTAATAATAATCTGTATATATAAAAATAAACCCCTATTTCTCCTGAACACGCTATAACTTGAGAACGGCTATACCGATATCGCTAATTATTTTTTAGTTGTTTGTTCTTGTCAAGTGAAGGTTCGGAAAACGGGGCGTTACGAAGTGCGCCGGGTCAGCTAGTATGCTATAAATCTGGGAAACATTGTATAAGTTATGGTTTGCTTAAATATATATTAAAATTTCTATACGTATACCTATACTTATATGTTTTTTTTTTGCAATAATTTTATTATTACAATTATACATTAATTTCACATAACCGAGAAATTTAATTATTAAAGTTTCTTATACATATGTACGTTTCCCTTTGCATTAATTAACAATTAGCACCAATTTTATTAAAAGTTGAAACCTAATTAGTAAATAAAAGTAGCATCTAATTAGATCGTCATTATCTTGTCTTTATGCATCTGGATATAAAGTTATACCTATTCGTCAGTTCCTACTCGTAAATTGCTAGGATACCCCGTAGGATGTGCAAGTAGTATAATATTTTCACAGGTTTGCAATTAATTAAAAGACATTAATTTTATAAAAGTGTAGATTAAATCAAAAACAAAAACTCTTAATCTAGACCTCAAACATCGTACCTACATACAATTCGTTTTTATCCATGCGTAACTAATTAATCTCGCGAGTTAGGTAATTTATAATTTGGTTCAGTCGAGACGTTTTCGTGCTGTGTTAAATATATATATGGCCGTCCATTACGATACATATAACGTTCATCGTTGCAAAATTATATTAAGCATGCATTCTTACTCAACAACACTTTCGAAGTTGCGTGCAACGAGCACGCCGTTTTTAAAGAAACTGAGTGTTTTAGTTACGGTTATTTTAATGTCCTTGTATCACGATAATGTCGTGATATGTTCTGTCAGTTAAATTTTGAGTGTCGCACTGTGTTGTCAAACGTGTGGTGGATTCAGGTGTGTTTACGAAGGAATGTGTTGTTGGCTAGGAGCTGGAGACGTTGACGCTGGGTGTGGTCCGCGGCAGTCTGCACTCGGAGCCGGCGGGCGCGGAGCACGCCGATGCTGACATGAAAGAGGTGTTGGCGCAGAGGTGTCATGAGCTCGACACGCAGGTTCGTTGACCCATCATTGCGCCAAAACAAACGCGCGTATGTATTTTTATGTATTTTTTGTATAAGCTGTGCTGCTTAGTTGTAAGAAGGTTTAGTTTGTTGATAATTCTTATAAAATTATTCGAATTGTATCTTACTGTAGTTCAAGTATCAATAAATTGTAAAAGATCGAGTATCATGTTATTTAATGCCGAAAACGATCGTAAACGATCGTGGGTTCCTCGCATCAGCAGTATGCTCTTAAAGCTTACTGCTGATGCGAGCTTAATAATGATCGACCCTAATTTAAGAATTAGGGTCGATCATTATTATATAATGTGAATTTTTATGTAGAGACGGTAGCGAAATCTATTGTTCGGAATTAATACATATTTTGATTTCGTCATAGGTGAGAGGTAAGCTTGAATATAATATTAAAATATTTGACCTCTGAGGAGAATCATATCATCATCTTATTGCTTATATATGTATATTATCATGGATTTATTAACGCATTCGCTTTATTTGGTCCAATGCTCGCGACCTTACTTGGGTTTTGCAAAACTTGTAAAGCTGGTAATGAACTACATACCGAGTGCTATTAAATATAGCACCGATAATTTGATTGTTATATAGATAACT